>ONZH01016634.1:0-18208 GCA_900303285.1 Rhinella marina
CTAAAATTCTCTGTGCGACATTTGTCTGGGTCGCAGTCTAAATAGCCACCGTTAGTAGGGTGTCAGTCAGTTCTACGATAGTTTCTGCACGTCACGTTCCAAAAAAAACTAAACTAAAAAAAAAATATAAAAAAAAAATTAGTTTTTTTGTTGTTTTAGCTCAGTGATACAAATCCATTTCACACAGCTGCGTGTAACCTTTCTGTGTGTCACAGTTCAGCACACTCGCTCCAATCCGTATATTCTGTCCAGGTGACACTTTCTGTACGTCACAGAATACAACCAAGTCATTTGCTACCTGTCACGTATATAGATTGATCCTAAAAATCTCTGTGCGACATTTGTCTGGGTCGCAGTCTAAATAGCCACCGTCAGTAGGGTGTCAGTCAGCTCTACAATAGTTTCTGCACGTCACGTTCCAAAAAAAACAAAAAAAAAAAATTAGTTTTTTTTGTTGTTTTAGCTCAGTGATACAAATCCATTTCACACAGCTGCGTGTAGCCTTTCTGTGTGTCACAGTTCAGCACACTCGCTCCAATCCATATATTCTGTCCAGGTGACACTTTCTGTACGTCACTTAATTAAAGCAGACTGAACAAGTTTGTGGGTTTCAGTACACCAGGCCCGTTTATTATTTTTTTTATATCATACACTTATATACAGAAAATGTTGAACCCCAGGGCTAAAGGTCGAGGACGAGGGCGTGGGCGTGGGCATTCAAATACTGCAGGGGGAAGAGGCCGTGGTCCTGGGCAGGGTGAGACAGTACCTGCTGATGAGGGAGCTGTGGAACGCCGCAGAGCTACACTCCCTAGCTTCATGTCTCAACTTACAGGGACACGTGGTAGAGGACTGTTGAAACCACAACAGTGCAAACAGCTGATCTCGTGGATTGCGGACAATGCTTCAAGTAATTTGTCCACCAGTCAGTCTTCCACGCAGTCCACCCACGTTATCCAAGGGAGCACTCCTCTGGCTCCTCCACCTCAACCTCCTATCCCCCAGTCTGCCCCCTCCCAGGAAAATTTGGAATGCGATCCGGCATACTCTCAGGAACTGTTTTCTGGACCCTTCCCAGAGTCACAAACCACTTCTCAGGTTGCTGCTGACCTCGTTCCCAATGCCCAAGTTTTCCAACTGTCGCAGTCTGTGGGTGATGATGATGATGATGATGACAATGTTGAGTTAGTGGAAGAAGTTTGTAAAGAGGTGTCAGACGATGAGGAGACAAGGTTGTCAGACAGTGGTAATGTTGTTGTTAAGGGAGGAATTCCGAGGAGGGAGCAGACTGAGGAATCGGAGGATGACGAGCCTCTGCTAGTCAACCCCCTGCCCAGGACCCCGGCACGAGCGCCTCCCGCCGGAAAACCACACCTTTGCCTCCACGATCCTCCACAGTGTCCACCAACGTGTCCCAGCGCAGCGTTCAGCTGTCTTTACAGCAGACGCTGGAGCGCAAGAGGAAATACAGTTCCACCCACATGCCCAAGCCCTCAACGTCCACATCTCCAAATTGCTTAGCCTGGAGATGCTGCCTTATAGGCTGGTAGAGACCGAGGCCTTTCGCAATCTCATGGCGGTGGCTGCCCCTCGGTATTTGGTCCCCAGCCGCCACTATTTTTCCTGATGTGCCGTCCCAGCCCTACACCAGCACGTGTCACAGAACATCATCCGTGCCCTGACCAACACTGTTACTGAGAAGGTCCACCTAACCACAGACACGTGGACAAGTGCTGCCGGGCAGGGACACTATATCTCACTGACGGCACATTGGGTTAACTTGGTGGAGGCTGGGACCGAGAATGACCCTGGGGCCGCTCATGTACTGCCCACACCAAGGATTGCGGGGGCCTACCTCGGTCACGATCTCTCAGACGTACTATGCCTCCTCCTCTGCCTCCTCTGACCCCTCCTCCTCCACCGAATTACCATCCGTGGGCACGGCGCCTTCAGTCGGTAGCTCTAGGCGCAGCAGCAGTGCCGTGGGAAAGCACCAGCAGGCGGTGCTCAAACTGCTGAGCTTAGGTGACAAAAGGCACACCGCCCAAGAGCTGTTACAGGGCATCACGGCGCAGACTGATGTGTGGCTGGCACCGCTGAACCTCAAGCCAGGCATGGTTGTGTGTGACAACGGGCGTAACCTGGTGGCGGCTCTGCAACTCGGCAGACTGACACATGTGCCATGCCTGACCCACGTGTTCAATCTCATAGTTTAGCGGTTCCTCAAGACATACCCCAATCTGTCTGATTTGCTCACCAAGGTGCACCGCATCTGTGCGCATTTCCGCAAGTCGACCACAGATGCTGCCGCTCTCAGGGCAGCGCAGCGCCGCCTACAACTGCCCGCTCACCGACTGTTGTGCGACATGCCCACGAGATGGAATTCCACATTAAACATGTTATCCAGAGTTTACCAGCAGCGCAGAGCGATTGTAGACTGCCAGATGTCAACTTCCACCAGAACTGGTAGTCAGGTCAGTCAGATTCCTCAAGTCTACAATGAGGAGTGGACGTGGATGTCTGATATCTGCCAGGTGTTGAGCAACTTTGAGGAGTCAACACAGATGGTCAGCGGCGATGCCGCCATTATCAGCCTCACCATCCCGCTGCTTTGCCTGTTGAAAAACTCACTGCTCAGCATGAAGTCGGATGCTTTGCGCTTGTCAGAAGAGACGGTTGAGGAAGATACGTCGCTTGATAGCCAGAGCACCCTCCGGTCTGTTTCTCAGCGCGTATCAGAGGAGGGGGATGAGGATGAGGAGGAAGAGAATGTCGGCGAGACATTAGAGGGTACCAGTGCTCAGTCCTTAACTCTTGAGCGTGTATGGGCTGAAGAGGAGGACTTGGAGGAGGAGGAAATGGAGAGTCAGGCCAGTGAGGAGAGGGAATTCTTGCGTGTTGGGACGTATACGATTTTAAACTGAGAAGAATCGATACCGTACCGGTTGATGCTAGAGTTTTTCCAAATCCATTCCGGCTGTTGTCACCACCACACACGCTAGCCCAGGGGGCACTCCTCTGGCTCTTCCAGCGAAACCTCCTTCCCCCCAGCCTGCCCCCCACCTACAGGCCCTCTCTACAAATAATTTACCCGGATAGGGGACGTATTAGATATTGTACTGATGTTTTTTTTTTGTTTCTTCTTTTAATTGCCTCCTGCGATAGACGGGAATCGAACCCGGGTCAACTGCTTGGGAAGCAGCTATGCTCACCACTTTACCACCAACAGCCACAGCAACTGATAAGAACAGATACTAAACTTGCTGTCAGCTGCAGTGCCAGCATGAGCAGTGGTGTCACCTGCAGGCGGTGATGGACCTTCGTTGCACCTAGTTGGGTGCTTCCCTAACATGTGATGGGCATGTGCCTCGCCTTTCTTGGTCTGGGTGAGCACAATTGTCATGAGGGTAACCACCAGGCAGTTGCCTGAGAATTTGGGGTAATGGTGGGATTAGGCAGCCTCAGAGGCATCCATGCATGCTGCCCCTGCTATTTCCTGTCCATTTCCGTGGTGTTTCCATCATTTTCTGAGGTTTCCAGGTTTTCACCCAGCCTTCCCTAGGCAGAGCCTTGGTCCCCTGCAAAAAATGCTCGAGTCTCCCATTGACTTCAATGGGGTTTGTTCGAAACGAGCACCCGAGCATCGTGAAAAATTCGAATCGAATAACGAGCACCCGAGCATTTTAGTGCTCGCTCATCTCTAATATTGATGGATTGGTTTGCAGGAGCCATTGATTTTTATTATTTTGAGTTATTGTCTTATGTGGGGGCTTATTTTTTGTGGGATGAGGTGACATTTTCATTGGTACCATTTTGGGGCACATAAGACTTTTTGATTGCGTGGTATTACACTTTTTGTGAGTCAAGGTGAAAAAAATAGCTGTTTTGACATAGTTTTTTTAACATTTTTTTTACAACATTCACCCGAGGGGGCAAATCATGTGATATTTTTATAGAGCAGGTTGTTACGGACGCGGCAATACCTAATATGTCTACCATTTTTATTTTTAAGTTTCACACATTAGCTGCATTTTTGAACAGAATTAAATCTTGTTTTTGTGCTGCCATTTTCAGTCAGCCATATTTTTTTTATTTTTTGGGCGATTGTCTTAGGTAGGGTATCAATTTCTCCGTGATAAGATGAAGTTTTGATTGGTACCATTTTGGGGTACATACGGTTTTTGGATCACGTGATATTACACTTTTTGTGAGGCAAAAGGAAAAAAATGGCTGTTTTGGCATAGTTTTTTAAATACATTTTTTTACAGCATTCACCTGGGGAGCCATCTCATGTAATATTTTTATAGAGGAGGTTCTTACGGATGCAGCGATACCCAATATGTCTCATATTTTTATTTTTGTTAAGTTTTACACACTAGATTTATTTTTGAACAGAATAAAATCTTTTTTTTGTGCTGCCATTTTCTGAGAGCCATATTTTTTTTATTTTTTTGGGCGATTGTCTTTAGTAGGATCTCATTTTTTGCAGGACGAGATGACGGTTTGATTGGTACCATTTTAGGGTAGATAAGCCTTTTTGATCGCCTGCTATTACACTTTTTGTGAGGCAAGGTGACAAAAAAATGACTGTTTTGGCATAGCTTTTTTAAAAAAAAAATGTCTGCGTTCACCTGGCAGGGTGGATCATGTGATACTTTTATAGAGCTGGTTGATACGGACGCGGTGATACCTAATATGTGTACTTTTCTTTTTTCTTTTCCTTTGGGAGAAAAGGGTAATTTTTTTTTTAACTTTAAACTTTTATTTATTTTTTTAAACTTTATTTTTTTTTACTTTTTTACACTTTTTTTTTTAATTTATTAAGACTCATTGGATCTTGAAGATCCAGTGGGCTTGATGGCTATACAGTGCATTGCAATAGTCATCTATTGCAATGCACTGGATCAGTGTTACACTTACACTAAGGCTGATCAAACCCTGAGGGTCTGATCAGCCTTAGGTACATGGCAACCAGGACGCTTTTGTAAAGCATCTGGTTGCCATGGCAAACATCGGGCTGCTGCCATTGCAGCAGCGGCGGCCCGATGGCATAGAGAGGGAGCGCCCTCCCCTCTTAACTCCATGGATGCCGTGGGTGGCTACTGACCGCGGCATCTATGGGGTTAAACAGCTGAAATTTCACCGATTTCAGCTGTAGCAGCAGAGTGTGAGCTGTAATTACAGCTCACACTCTCTGCTGATGGCAACGCCGCTGCCATCAGAGATGAAGGAAGGAGCAGGGGGCACCTGTGATAAGGGGGAAAATAGGGGCATGACAAAAGGGAAATGGACAAACACTAGGGGCATAAAAGGGGCACTTAGGGACCAGCAACAGGTTGTCATACCTGATTTCAGATACCGGCATACCGGCATACCTGAAACCGGCATTTTAGCACTGAAGCGCTCCAATTGGTTAGTCTGTAAAGACTAACCAATCGGAGCACTTGCCGGCAAGGGACCACTCTGATTGGTCCCTTGCCGGCTTCCCCGGTGTCTCTGCTCTCCGGGAGAGCGGAGACTCCAGGGCTGTGACACTTTATAGTGTCACAGCCCCGGTGAGCAGTTTGGACGTCACTGTACGTCCAAATGCAGTAAATTTCTTGAAATTTGGACATATAGTAACGTCCAAATGCGGGAAGGGGTTAATAAATACATAAAATGAAAAACTAAACACTGATATCAACTATCTATTCATGTAGAAGGGAGCAAAATTTAAACACTAGTTAAACCTATGTACTTATGGATTGATATTAATCAGTTCAGTTGAATACATAACTTCCAACCATCCCGTATCCGGCAAGACAGTCCCAAATTTCGATGGCTGTCCTGTGGTAGCGGAACGGCTGAGCTATGTAACACTTTCAGCTTTCTCTGTGTCCATAAGAAGCAGATACAGCTGATTTTAACGGTGAAGCAGGTAGTTGCTCCCCACATCATGCAGCTCAGCTGCCAGCGCCTCCCAGGAGCAGCACAATGCCCTCACACATCGCGCTGCTGGTCTGTGTAGGAGAAGCTGGGAATCAGCCTCTGTGCCCCTCCTCCATAGACCAGCAGCGTTATGTGTGACAGTACATCATGCTGCTGCTTGGGATAGGATAGCCACCTGGCCGGTATCTCACCGGCAAAGCCGGTGCCGGTAATTTTTTTCCTACCGGCAATATCAATTGCCGGTATTTTCCTGTGCAAACTGTTATGATACAATTATTATGATACAGTCAATTTGGGTCAGGGGAGCTATGGTAAGCCCAGAAGATGCGGCCGAAAGATGGACAGTGTTTCCTGGGCTGAACATGTTTGTGTCAATCAGCCCTAAAGAAATAATGGCTGTGTGTTTTGCCTTTCACATATAACATGTACAGAGTGGACCACAAAAAACAGATTCCTGTTTCCTGATTGTACAGAATAATGGAAGAATGATGTACTTACAGGAGATGCTGGAATTAGTTTCCACCAGCGGCTATGTACAGTTTTTCCTGTATTATCATGTTCAGGAACACTAGAGATGAATTTGAATGGTTTGCCGAATTTCCCAAAAAGACCCAATTCGATTGGAATTTATTCATGATGAATTGCATTAAAAAAGAGCTATTTCCCAGCTGCAGAGAGCTTGTATATTGGTGTAGAACAGATACATGCCTAAGAAGTCCGCTGTGATAGTGAAACAGTACTGCGAGTCAGTATGACACGCAGATGACAGGCGTCACTCTTAGAATCACTTCACACTTCACTTACTTGGTTAGTTACAGGGCCCAAACTGACCAAATAAATCAAGTGTGAATTCAGCCTTACAGGTCAATGTTAGCATCAGGTATAAAGAACCATGCAGTGGTCCAAAATTCTACTATAGAGTGAATTAGTGCACCCCTTTTACACCGTCAGCTGATTGCACATAGATTTTTACAGACCCTGTTCTGTTACATGCTGATACAAGTAGTGTCCCCCTGACAGAGTGGAGAGGGTGTCAGCAGTAGGTGTAGACATCATTGTTTATTTTGCCCTTCTTTTCATCCGTCATAAGAGCAACCCCAAAAAATGTATCCTGTCTTTTCAGCATCTACCAATCTATCAGTATTGCTAAGGCCAAAAATAAACAGGAGCGGATCCAAAACAGAGATGATATGTGATTGGAAAGTTTGCATGTCTTCTGTATTTTGTATCCACTCCTGCTTTTGGGTTCCAAATCATAAGCAAATCCTGATACAAAATAGGGACCATATGATACAGACATTACAGCTGCTCCAAAGACAGGATCCATTGTGTTTCTCATTTTTCTGTCCTTCTGACAAATCAGAAAGGTAAAATAAATGGTGATCTCAAAAAGGCCAAACAGGGACATAGTGGCCCCGTCATAGAGTGGGGAGGGTGGCAACAGCATGAGGAGTCAACACAGTGGCCCAGTCACAGAGTGATGAGGTGGCAACAGCATGAGGAGTCAACACCTGTGGCCCAGTGACAGAGTGGTAAGGAGGCAGCAGCATGAGGAGTCAACACAGTGGCCCAGTGACAGAGTGGTGAGGGTGGCAACAGCATGAGGAATCAACATAGTGGCCCAGTGACAGAGTGCGGAGGTAGGGGTGGGGCAAAAGCTGGCAGTAACAGCATAAGATGGTGGGTGGCAGTAGGAGCACATGGCAGCAGGTGTGTGGCATCAGGTGGGTGGCAGCATCCGACTAGTGGCTGAAGCAGGTGGCCAGAAGAAATGGGTCTCTTTTGACAAAGTTTGGGTGTGGCACCAAAAATGATCTAATCTGATGCATCAGGCACTGGCGTGTGGAAATCCTGGCTGATCCACGCCTGATTCATCTTCACAAAGGTTAGTCTCTCCACATTTTGGGTGGAAAGGGGAATTATCCTTGGGGTAACTATGCCCCCCTCCACACTATACACCTGCTCTGATGCCACACTACTGGCTGGGCAGAAAAGCTTGTCCAGGGCAAACTCAGCCAGTTGTGGCCACAAATCAAGCTTGGTTGCCCAGTAGTCCAGGGGATCTTCAATGTGGGATAGCATGGTGCAGTCCAAGTATGCCACCACCTGCTGGTTCAGGTTCTGCTCCATGTTTTGCTGCTGCTGGTGGGTTTTTTATTCACTAGGCGGGTGAAGAAAAGTGCTCATCAGAGATTTTAGACTTAAGTTGCTGCTGATTGAGCTGGTACTGCTACTGCCCCCACCAACCCTCTCCAGCAGCTATGACAGTGGAATGTGATTGCAGATGGCCCCACCCCGGTCAGACCTTTATGAAGATGGGTGATGGTGGTGCACATAGGCAGCGGCCAACTGACTACATAGGATGTCTCGATGGTTGTTCAGTTTATCCTCTCGCTGAGCGGGTGGAAAAAAGGCCCCCATTTCAGACCAGTAGCAAAGGTCTAAAAATGGTGCAGATTCGGCTGTCACTACGCAAGCAACTGAGCATGCATTGGGCCATTTGCGAAAGGACTGCCTCCATCTCCACTGCATAATGCCACAGTGTCTCAAGGTTATCTGCCTGGTCTTCCTCATTACCCTGTACCTCCTCCTGCTCCTCCTCTCCTTCCACTTGTGAAGAAAAACAACCCATTTCTGTATACATTACATTTGGGGTGTTCTTAGAAAATAAAAACACCCCAAAACTGTTTGTAACAGAATGCAATTTCATCCCAGAATCAAGGAGGAATGGATGTACATCAATATCAACTAAATACACCCCAACACTAGTTGCATCAGATGTGCAATTTCACCCTTGAATGAAGGATAAATGAAAATACTTATATAAAAAATGAATACACCCCAAAACTGTTTGTAATAGAACACAATTTCAACCTAGAATCAAGGAGGAATGGATGTACTGATATAACATAGTAACATAGTAACATAGTAACATAGTTTATAAGGCAGAAAAAAGACATCTGTCCATCCAGTTCGGCCTGTTTTCCTACAAGTTGATCCAGAGGAAGGCAAAAAAACCCTGTGAGGAAGAAGCCAGTTTTCCCCACTTTAGGGAAAAAAAATTCCTTCCCGACTCCAATTAGGCAATCAGAATTACTCCCTGGATCAACAACCCCTCTCTAGTAACTATAACCTGTAATATTATTACCCTCCAAAAATACATCCAGGCCCCTCTTGAACTCTTTTAGTGAACTTACCATCACCACCTCCTGAGGCAGAGAGTTCCATAGTCTCACTGCTCTTACCGTAAGGAATCCTCTTCTATGTTTGTGTACAAACCTTCTTTCCTCCAGACGCAGAGGATGTCCCCTCGTCACAGTCACAGTCCTGGGGATAAATAGATCGTGGGAGAGATCTCTGTACTGACCTCTGATATATTTATACATAGTTATTAGATCTCCCCTCAGTCGTCTTTTTTCTAAAGTGAATAAGCCTAATTTTGATAATCTTTCTGGGTACTGTAGTCCACCCATTCCAGTTATTACTTTAGTTGCCCTCCTCTGAACCCTCTCTAGCTCTGCTATGTCTGCCTTGTTTACAGGAGCCCAGAACTGTACACAGTACTCCATGTGTGGTCTGACTAGTGATTTGTAAAGTGGCAGGACTATGTTCTCATCACGGGCATCTATGCCTCTTTTGATGCAGCCCATTATCTTATTGGCCTTGGCAGCAGCTGTCTGACACTGGTTTCTGCAGCTTAGATTTCTGTTCACTAAAATTCCTAGGTCCTTTTCCATGTCAGAGTTACCCAATATTTTACCATTTAGTATGTACTGGTGACTTGCATTATTCCTTCCCATATGCATAACTTTACATTTGTCAGTGTTAAACCTCATCTGCCACTTCTCTGCCCAAGCCTCCAGTCTATCCAGATCCATCTGTAGCAGTGTACTGTCCTCTTCTGTGTTAATTACTTTACACAGTTTAGTGTCATCTGCAAAAATTGATATTTTACTGTGCAAGCCTTCTACAAGATCATTAATAAATATATTGAAGAGAATAGGGCCCAATACTGACCCCTGTGGTACCCCACTAGTGACAGTGACCCAATCTGAGTATGTACCGTTAATAACCACCCTCTGTTTTCTATCACTGAGCCAGTTACTTACCCACATACAGACATTTTCTCCCAGGCCAAGCATTCTCATCTTATATACTAACCTTTTATGTGGTACAGTGTCAAATGCTTTGGAGAAGTCCAGATATACGACATCCATTGATTCGCTGCGGTCTAATCTAGAACTTACCTCCTCATAGAAACTGATTAAATTGGTTTGACATGACCGATCCCTCATGAAGCCATGGTGATATGGAGTAATTTGCTTATTTTCATTGAGGTACTCCAAGATAGCATCTCTTAGAAAACCCTCAAACAGTTTACCCACGACAGATGTTAAACTTACCGGCCTATAGTTCCCGGGCTCTGTTTTTGGACCCTTTTTGAATATTGGAACCACATTTGCTATGCGCCAATCCTGTGGAACACTCCCTGTCAGTATAGAGTCCTTAAATATCAGAAATAAGGTTCTGGCGATGACATTACTTAATTCTCTTAAAATACGGGGGTGTATGCCATCCGGTCCTGGCGATTTGTCTATTTTAATCTTTTTAAGACGCAGCTCTACTTCTTCCTGGGTCAGACAGGGCACTTTTAATGGGGAATTTACTTTTATATTCTGCATTTCATCTGACAGTTTATTTTCCTCAGTGAATACAGTGGAGAAAAAGATATATAGTAGCTTTGCTTTCTCCTCATCGCTCTCTGCAACTCCCCCCTCATTACTCTGTAAGGGGCCGACACCTTCAGGTTTATACTTTTTACCATTTATATAATTAAAAAACATTTTAGGGTTAGTTTTACTTTCTTTGGCGATTAATCTCTCGGTCCCTAGTTTGGCTGTTTTTATTTGTCTTTTACATATTCTATTTTTTTTCCTTATAGTTTTTCAATGCTTTCTCGCTCCCCTCCTGTTTTAGTGATTTAAATGCTTTCTGTTTGTCATTTATTGCTTTCTTTACAGTTCTATTTATCCACATTGGTTTTTTCTTGTTTCTTATTATTTTATTCCTATATGGTATGTACCTCTCACAATTAGATATTAGGATGTTTTTAAAAATATCCCATTTTGTGGCTGTATTTTTATTTTTGAAGACTTTGTCCCAGTTAGTTAGGCCTATGGCCTCTCTTAGTTGGCTAAATTTAGCTTTTTTGAAGTTAGGTATTTTTGTTCCTCCCTGAAGAAACGCTCTTTTGAATGACAATTGGAAGGTTATTATGTTATGGTCACTATTTCCCAGGAGTCCCCCGACCTGCACATCTGTTGTTTTGTCAGGTCTATTGGTTAATACTAAGTCCAGTATGGCCGTCCCTCTAGTCGGGTCCTGAACCAGTTGGCAAAGGTAATTGTCTTTGGTTATTTCCAAGAACCTGTTTCCTTTATGAGATGTACAGGTTTCAGTTTCCCAGTCTATATCTGGGTAGTTGAAATCCCCCATAATAACGACCTCATTATGATTATAATAACGACCTCATTATGATATAGAAAATAAAAACACCCCAAAACTATTTGTATCAGACTGCAGTTTCCCCCCAGAATCATGGATGAATGGAAGTACTTATATAGAAAATAAATACACCCCAAAACTATTTGTAACCCCAAAACTTCTTTGAATGAATCTGTACATACACACACCTTCACTATTGCAGTTCTTTGTTGAATTAAATAAGTACCTTGGACTCACTCACATAGAATGCTACAGCCCTCTATATAGAGTACCACTCAACTGGCAGGGAAGGATGTGATGGGGTCTCATTCATTTGTTAAACTGCTTTGGTCAAATGAAAGGTGAGTGCTGATTGGTTACTATGGGTAATTATTTAACATATCTTTACTATAAAACAGTTTTGGTGAATAAAGTCTGATAAGCATTATACTGTACAACCCGCACAAGAAAAACATTTTTTTGTGGCCCACTCTACTGTATATAAGGTTGCTTGTCATTAGTATAAATGAGCAGTCAGGTTTGCAGGTACTGACATCCTGATCTAAGGCTGCGTTCACATCTCCATTAGAGATGATTTGGCACCTGATCCGGCAAAAATACCAGCTGTCGGCCAGACAAAAACTGCTGCATGCAGAAATATTTGTCCAGCCGAAACCCTGCATGAATGCCAGAAAGCAGACAGATCACCATGGGATTCTATTGTAGTCAATAGAGATCTGGCGATGATCTGTTGAATCTGGCAATGCTGGATCCAGTGAATGCCATCAGGCTGTTCTATGCTAGAACAGGCTCCCAGAAATGGTCACCAGACATATAAACATACTGTAAATCAGGAGTTGGTTCCTGTTGGATATAATTTGTAAAAGTGGAAAAAAGATAAATGGCAAAGTAGTAACCCCATTTTAGATTTGGTATCCTCAGAAGGAATAATGGGGGTCATTTATTAAACTGGTGTAAAGTAGAACCTTTTAACTTTTCTAAAGAAGCTGTCAAAAATGAAAGGTGGAATCTGATTGGTTGATATGGGCAACTAAGCCTGTTCTACTTTACACCAGTTTGTCCACATTTGTTAATGTGAATGCGCTTAGCTACTGTGGAAAGGGAAGTGGCTTAGAGAACAAAAGGACTTGGCTGAAATGGTGCACAAAATTGTGTTGCAAAGTTAGTCAACCAATAGGTGGTATAAAGTTAAAGAACAGTGCACCAAATTTATCATTCTTCATGAGCCATTGTGATACAAATGTATAATGCCTGTCTATATATTAGGCAGGATAAGTAAATCTGCCCTAGTGTGCTGATCCAATAATATGAAAATGTAAGAAGTGAGGAATAGAGATGAGCGAGCACTAAAATGCTCGGGTGCTCGTTATTCGAGTCGAATTTTTCCCGATGCTCGGGTGCTCGTTTCGAACAACGAACCCCATTGAAGTCAATGGGAGACTCGAGCATTTTTTACAGGGGACCAAGGCTCTGCCTTGGGAAGGCTGGGTGAAAACCTGGAAACCTCAGAAAATGATGGAAACACCACGGAAATGGACAGGAAACAGCAGGGGCAGCATGCATGGATGCCTCTGAGGCTGCCTAATCGTACCATTACCCCACATTCTGGCCAACAGCCTTGGGGTGACCCTCAAGACAATTGTGCTGACCCAGACCAAGATGGGCAAGGCACATGCGCTGGCACATGTTAGGAAAGCACCCAACTAGGTGCAACAAAGGTCCATCGCCGCCTGCGGGTGACACCACTGCCCATGCTGGCACTGCTGTCCTATCCCCTGCCCCACGACGCAGGCATAAGCCTGACACAGCGTGGTGGTGACCCCAACAAGTGACCAAGTTAGATTGAGGTAGCAGGTGAACCACCCAAAAATTTACCCTGACACAGTATGGCGGTGAACCCAGAGTGACCAAGTGAGACTGAGGTAGCAGGTGAAGCACTTAAAATTTTACCATGACACAGAATGGCGGTGAACGTCAGACGCCGCCTGCATGAGATTAGGGATAGAGCTGCTGTCTGTCAGGGAGAGTGTTAGGGCCTAAATTTAGATGTTGGTTAGGCAGGAATCACCCACAAAGAACCCAACAGCCCTTCTAAGGGCTACAACGACCTTTTTTTTTGGCCTCCTCCTGGCTGCTGGCTGGGACTTGTAGTGCAACTACCGCCATCTTGGCTGCACACTGTTAGGGCGGGAAATTAGAATGTGGTTAGGCAGGAATCATCCACAAAGAACCCAACGCTCCTTCTAAGGGCTACAACAACCTTTTTTTTCTACCTCCTCCTGGCTGCTGGCTGGGACTTTTAGTGCAGCGACCGCCATCTTGGCTGCACACTGTTAGGGACTCAATTTAGATTTTGGTTAGGCAGGAATCACCCACAAAGAACCCAACGGTCCTTCTAAGGGCTACAAGCACCTTTTTTTTTGGCCTCCTCTCGGCTACTGGCTGGGACTTGTAGTGCAGCTACAGCCATCTCGGCTGCACGCTGTGCACAGCGACTGGTGGAAGAAGGGACAGCACGTGGTCCACACAGACCCAAAAGAAATTGCCCAAAGTCCTCTCAGTACTCATTTTTGCTACTGCTGTACCTTGGCTTGCTGGGATCTGTAGTGCAGTCTTCGGAATACGTTTTTTTCTTTCAGTTATATATACTACAGTCCAGTGAACAATTATGTCGTGTGCTGTACAGTAGCGTCAGTCTAGGGTATACGTTTTTTCTCTCAATTAGATATCCTACAGTGCAGTGAAATATTCTGTCGTGTGCTGCACAGTAGCCAGAGTGTAGAAAATATACGTTTTTTCTCTCAGTTATATATCATACAGTGCAGTGAAAAATAGTGATTTGCGGTACAATAGCCGCCGTCTAAAGACTACGTTTTTTCTCTCAGTTATACATTATACAGTGCAGTGCAAAATTCTGTCGAGTGCTGCACACTAGCCGGAGTCTAGAAAATATACATTTTTTCTCTCATTCATATATCCTACAGTGCAGTGAAAAATTTGTGGTGTGCGTTATACTAGCGGCAGTCTAGAGAATACGTTTTTTTTCTCTCAGATACATTTAATACAGTCCAGTGAAAAATTCTGTGGGGTACACTATCCGCAGTCTAGAGAATACGTTTGTGGCCTCAGATATTAATTCGACAGTTTAGTGATTACACAAAATGTTGAACCCAAGGGCTAAGGGTCGAGGACGTGGGCGTCCAAGTGATGTAGGGGGGCAGAGGCCGTGTTCCTGGGCAGGGTGACACAGTACCTACTGATGAGGGAGCAGTGGAACGCTGCAGAGTTTCGCTCCCTAGCTTCATCTCGCAACTTACAAGGTCACGTGGTACACCACTATTGAAACCACAACAGTGCGAACAGGTGATGACGTGGATAGCGGATAATGTGTCCAAGTAATTTATCCACCACCCAGTCTTCCACACAGTCCACCCACTTTAGCCAAGGGAGTAGACCTCTGGCTCCTCCAGCTCAACATCCTTCCCCCCAGCCTGCCCCTTGTTGGGGTGTGGGAGTCGTTACCGTTAGAAACAGAAGTTCAGGAGAAGAAGGGGTTAAGTTGCAGCTACCTTAGGATCAAGTAGCACCCCAGCTATCAGCTCATCCAGTTTGAACTGAAGATCCCTCCACCTACATACAAGTGCACTTATATACAATTTACCAGTTCCCAGAATCCATCAGTCTTAAAGGAACATGCATTTGGTTTAAAACAGAAATATTGCACATAAATCATACATTAAACTACATAAAACACAAAGCATTCTAGCTGTCTCCTTTTAAAATAAAAAAGGAGCTTACAATCTATATACATTTTACCAAATTATACCAAACATAACATAAGAACATAAACCCACTAGGTTTGGCTGCAGCTTTGCCTCACCTGGCAATAATTAGCAGCACCCTATATAAACCCAGAACACCCTCTCCTCAGGTTTAGTCTCCTGCAGGTAAGTAGCTGGTAATGCTGTGTGTTTGGTGGTGGGGAATACTGAGCTAGTATGTCTGTGGAAATGATAGTGGGCAGAGACAAAGGTTTGCTGGCCATCATGTGAAAAAAGAGAGAGAAAGATACATACATACAGATAGACAGACTTGCTCACTATTAACCCCTCAACACCCCTCCCATGGAAAATATGGATTCAGATCCGGCATACTCACAGGAAGTCTTTTCAGGACCCTACCCAAAGACACAAACCACTGCTCAACAGCAACCTGAGCAGTTGCTCTGTCCCGATGCCCAAAATTTAGATCTTTTGCAGTCTGTGGGTGATGAGAGTGTGGACTTAGTGCAAGTAGTGCGTCAAGAGGTGTCGGATGATGATGAGACACGGTTGTCAGACATTGACGTTGTTGTCAGGGCAGTAAGTCCCAGGGGAGAGCAGAGTGAGGAATCGGAGGAAGAGCAGGTGGATGATGAGGTGACTGACCCGAGCTGGGTTGGTAAGCCTAGTCAAGACAGTGCTTCTGAGGGGGAGGCAAGTGCAGCACCAGAACAGGTTGGAAGAGGCAGTGGGTTGGCCAGAGGGAGAAGCAGGGCCAGAGCAAGTAGATCAGCAACTGTTTCACACAGTGAAGCTCCCGTGCCGAGGCCTAGATGTTCGCAAGTCTGGAGGTTTTTTAAAGAATGTGAGGATGACCGACTGACTGTGGTGTGCAACCTGTGCCACACCAGGATCAGCAGGGGAGCCACCACTACCAGCCTAACCACTACCAGCATGCGCAGGCATATGAGTGCTATACATCCGACTCAATGGAACCAAGGCCGTTCACCTCCTGCGTATCACACCACTGTTCCTACCCCTTTGTCACATGCTGGCTCAGCGAGTCAACCCCCCGCCCAGGACCCCGGCACGAGCGCCTCCCGCCCTACAACCACCCCTTCACCTCCACGATCCTCCACACCCTACACCAATGTGTCCCAGCGCAGCCTTCAGCTGTCTTTGCATCAGACATTGGAGCGCAAGCACAAACGCAAATACAATTTCACCCACCCACCCACATGCACAAGCCCTAAAAGACCACATTTTAAAACTGCTGAGCCTGGAGATGCTGCAATATAGACTGGTAGAGACTGGGGCTTTCCGCAACCTGATGGAGGTGGCTGTCCCTCGGTACTTGGTCCCCCACTATTTTTCACGATGTGCCGCCCCAGCCCTACACCAGCACGTGTCAGAGACATCATCCGTGCCCTGACCAACGCGGTTACTGAGAAGGTCCACCTAACCACGGACACGTGGACAAGTGCTGGCGGGCAGGGACACTATATCTCCCTGACGGCACATTGGGTTAACTTGTTGGAGGCTGGGATCGAGTCTGACCCTGGGGCTGCTCATGTAATGCCCACACCGAGGATTGCGGGGCATACCTCGGTCATGGTTTCTCAGACTTATTATGCCTTTTCCTCCAACCCCTCCTCCTCCTACTCTCAAAAACAATCTGTGAGCACGGCGCCTTCAGTCGGTTGCTCTAGGCGCAGCAGCACTGCCGTGGGTAAGCGCCAGCAGGCGGTGCTGAAACTGCTGAGCTTAGGTGACAAGAGGCACACCACCCAAGAGCTGTTACAAGGCATCACGGCGCAGACCGATCTTTGGCTGGTGCCGTTGAAACTCAAACCAGGCATGGTTGTGTGTGACAACGGGCGTAACCTGGTGCGGCTCTGCAACTCGGCAGGCTCACACATGTGCCATTATACACCAATACTATTTCCCAAAGTAACAACAACCCATATAAACACTGCATATAAAACCTGCCTGGCCCACGTGTTCAATCTTGTGGTTCAGCGGTTCCTCAAGACCTACCCCAATTTGTCTGATTTGCTCACCAAGGTGCGACGCATCTGAGCACATTTCCGCAAGCCAACCACAGATGCTGCCACTCTCAGGGCAGTGCAACGGCGCTTACGACTGACAGCTCACTGACTGTTTTGCGACGTGTCCACACAATGGAATTCCACATTACACATGTTAGCCAGGGTTTACCAGCAGCGAAGAGCAATTCTAGACTGCCAGATGACAACTTCCACAAGAACTGGTAGTCAGGTTAGTCAGCTTCTTCAAGTGTACAATGAGGAGTGGACATGGATGTCTGATATCTGTCAGGTGTTAAGCAACTTTGAGGAGTCAACACAGATGGTCAGCGGCGATGTCGCCATTATCAGCGTCACCATCCCGCTGCTTTGTCTGCTGAAAAAGTCACTGCTCAGCATGAAGTCAGAGGCTTTGCTCTTGTCACAGGAGATGGGGGAAGAAGATACGTTGCTTGATAGCCAGACCACCATCAGGTCTGTTTCTCAGCACGTATTGGAGGAGGAGGAGGAAGAGGAGGAAGAGAAGGAAGAGAAGGAAGAGAAGGAGACTGTTGGCGAGACTGAAGAGGGTACCTATGCTCATTCCTTCTTATCTGTTGAGCATGTATGGGCTGAAGAGGAGGAGTTGGAGGTGGAGGAGGAAATGGAGAGTCAGCCTATTGAGGAGATTATTGCGTGTTGGGACTCTGGCGCACATGGCTGACTTCATGTTAGGCTGCCTTTCCTGTGACCCTCGCGTTAGAAGCATTTTTGACAACACTGATTACTGGGTGTTCACCCTACTGGACCCCAGGTATAAGCAGAACTTTTCCACCATCATTCCTGTAGAGGAAAGGAGTATGAGAGTGAATCAATATCAACAGTCCCTAGTGCACAAGCTGAAACTATCCTTCCCATCTGACACCGCTAGCGGCAGAGGATGTAGTTCTGTTGGCCAACTCGGCGGGGGAGAGGAGGGGAGCAGAGCAG
>ONZH01016635.1:0-31132 GCA_900303285.1 Rhinella marina
TCAGGGTAAAAATTTTATGTGCTTCACCTGCTAACTCAGTCTCACTTGGTCACTCTGTTGTCACCGCCATGCTGTGTCAGGGTAAAATTTTATGTGGTTCACCTGCTAACTCAGTCTCACTTGGTCACTCTGTTGTCACCGCCATGCTGTGTCAGGGTAAAATTTTATGTGCTTCACCTGCTAACTCAGTCTCACTTGGTCACTCTGTTGTCACCGCCATGCTGTGTCAGGGTAAAATTTTATGTGCTTCACCTGCTAACTCAGTCTCACTTGGTCACTCTGTTGTCACCGCCATGCTGTGTCAGGGTAAAATTTTATGTGCTTCACCTGCTAACTCAGTCTCACTTGGTCACTCTGTTGTTCACCGCCATGCTGTGTCAGGGTAAAATTTTATGTGCTTCACCTGCTAACTCAGTCTCACTTGGTCACTCTGTTGTCACCGCCATGCTGTGTCAGGGTAAAAATTTTATGTGCTTCACCTGCTAACTCAGTCTCACTTGGTCACTCTGTTGTCACCGCCATGCTGTGTCAGGGTAAAATTTTATGTGCTTCACCTGCTAACTCAGTCTCTCTTGGTCACTCTGTTGTCACCGCCATGCTGTGTCAGGGTAAAATTTTATGTGCTTCACCTGCTAACTCAGTCTCACTTGGTCACTCTGTTGTCACCGCCATGCTGTGTCAGGGTAAAATTTTATGTGCTTCACCTGCTAACTCAGTCTCACTTGGTCACTCTGTTGTCACCGCCATGCTGTGTCAGGGTAAAATTTTATGTGCTTCACCTGCTAACTCAGTCTCACTTGGTCACTCTGTTGTCACCGCCATGCTGTGTCAGGGTAAAATTTTATGTGGTTTCACCTGCTAACTCAGTCTCACTTGGTCACTCTGTTGTCACCGCCATGCTGTGTCAGGGTAAAATTTTATGTGCTTCACCTGCTAACCTCAGTCTCACTTGGTCACTCTGTTGTCACCGCCATGCTGTGTCAGGGTAAAATTTTATGTGCTTCACCTGCTAACTCAGTCTCACTTGGTCACTCTGTTGTCACCGCCATGCTGTGTCAGGGTAAAAATTTTATGTGCTTCACCTGCTAACTCAGTCTCACTTGGTCACTCTGTTGTCACCGCCATGCTGTGTCAGGGTAAAAATTTTATGTGCTTCACCTGCTAACTCAGTCTCACTTGGTCACTCTGTTGTCACCGCCATGCTGTGTCAGGGTAAAATTTTATGTGCTTCACCTGCTAACTCAGTCTCACTTGGTCACTCTGTTGTCACCGCCATGCTGTGTCAGGGTAAAATTTTATGTGCTTCACCTGCTAACTCAGTCTCACTTGGTCACTCTGTTGTCACCGCCATGCTGTGTCAGGGTAAAATTTTATGTGGTTCACCTGCTAACTCAGTCTCACTTGGTCACTCTGTTGTCACCGCCATGCTGTGTCAGGGTAAAATTTTATGTGCTTCACCTGCTAACTCAGTCTCACTTGGTCACTCTGTTGTCACCGCCATGCTGTGTCAGGGTAAAATTTTATGTGCTTTCACCTGCTAACTCAGTCTCACTTGGTCACTCTGTTTGTCACCGCCATGCTGTGTCAGGGTAAAATTTTATGTGCTTCACCTGCTAACTCAGTCTCACTTGGTCACTCTGTTGTCACCGCCATGCTGTGTCAGGGTAAAATTTTATGTGCTTCACCTGCTAACTCAGTCTCACTTGGTCACTCTGTTGTCACCGCCATGCTGTGTCAGGGTAAAATTTTATGTGCTTCACCTGCTAACTCAGTCTCACTTGGTCACTCTGTTGTCACCGCCATGCTGTGTCAGGGTAAAATTTTATGTGCTTCACCTGCTACCTCAGTCTCACTTGGTCACTCTGTTGTCACCGCCATGCTGTGTCAGGGTAAAATTTTATGTGGTTCACCTGCTAACTCAGTCTCACTTGGTCACTCTGTTGTCACCGCCATGCTGTGTCAGGGTAAAATTTTATGTGCTTCACCTGCTAACTCAGTCTCACTTGGTCACTCTGTTGTCACCGCCATGCTGTGTCAGGGTAAAATTTTATGTGCTTCACCTGCTACCTCAGTCTCACTTGGTCACTCTGTTGTCACCGCCATGCTGTGTCAGGGTAAAATTTTATGTGCTTCACCTGCTAACTCAGTCTCACTTGGTCACTCTGTTGTCACCGCCATGCTGTGTCAGGGTAAAATTTTATGTGCTTCACCTGCTAACTCAGTCTCACTTGGTCACTCTGTTGTCACCGCCATGCTGTGTCAGGGTAAAATTTTATGTGCTTCACCTGCTAACTCAGTCTCACTTGGTCACTCTGTTGTCACCGCCATGCTGTGTCAGGGTAAAATTTTATGTGCTTCACCTGCTAACTCAGTCTCACTTGGTCACTCTGTTGTCACCGCCATGCTGTGTCAGGGTAATTTTGTGGTTACTGCTACTCATCTTGCCACTTGGGTCACCGCCATGCTGTAAACTGCATCTCAGTCTAACAAGTTATCCTGGGGTTCACCCCCATGCTGTAAACTGCAATCTCAGTCCAACTATGTAATTTAGGGGTTCACCACCAAGGTGTGCCAGACTACAATTTTAGCGGGTTAACCTGCAATCTCAGTCACAGACTGTCATTCAGGGGTGCACCACCATGCTTTTTCAAACCAATTGTTTCTGAGGGTCACCTCCAGGCTCTCACCCACGATTTTTTGGAGGCTTGCCACTACACTGTCACCCAAAATTGTCTTGAGGGTCACCGGAGGCCTCTCCCCCACAACTTCAAGGAGGGTTACTACCCGGCCCTGGCACACAAACATTGTCTTGAGGGGCACTAAAAGGCTCTGCACCCACCCACGTGTGGAGACTAATGGGTGGGGTGCAGTGTGCGTCTTAGCCCGTCTGGAATTAGGAAAGCTGGGCACTGTGCTTGGAGGTCTTTGTGTCTGCTGTGGACAGGGTGGGTGTTGGGTGCGTGTTTGCCCGTCTGGGATGGGGAGAGCTGGGCACTGTGCTGGGAGAACTTTGTGTACGCTGTGGACTACTGGGTGGGTGCGGGGAGGGAGACGCTTATGCCTGCATCCTGGGGCGGGGGATAGGACAGCAGTGCCAGCATGGGAAGTGGTATCACCTGCAGGCGGTGATGGACTTTCGTTGCACCTAGTTGGGTGCTTTCCTAACATGAGCCAGCGCATGTGCCTTGCCCATCTTGGTCTGGGTCAGCACAATTGTCTTGAGGGTCACCACCAGGCTGTTGCCCAGAATTTGGCGTAATGGTGTGATTAGGCAGCCTCAGAGGCATCCATGCATGCTGTCCCTGCTGTTTCCTGTCCATTTCCGTGGTGTTTCCATCATTTTCAGAGGTTTCCAGGTTTTCACGCAACCTTCCCTGTGCAGAGCTTTGGTCCCCTGCAAAAAATGCTCGAGTCTCCCATTGACTTCAATGGGGTTCGTTATTTGAAACGAGCACCCAAGCATTTTAGTGCTCCCTCATCTCTAATTAGGGGGTTTTAAATAGAGGTGAACAATTTTCTTGAAATTTGTTTTCGGTCTGATTCTAACAAATCAGTCAGAAGATTTGATTCAGGAATGAATAAATTTGCATCTGCATCACAAGTGCTCAGATTGGGCTTGGACTCATATTTGTCTCTCTTTCTCATTTTATTTTTTATTTTTATAGATTCCAACCCCCCACACACACCCACACACTTCATGCTCTTTAACTCTTTAACATAAACAGCATTAGTTATTTCACAGTGACAGTAACATATATAGCTATGGGTAAATGCAGGGTTGATGGTGTTAACAAAGAGCATGTTTAAAACGATACTGCACTGTTGGATTTGTTAATATTTAAAAAAAATGTCCCTTATTGGGGGCAGATGTCTGCCAGTTTTTATACACACACATTGGTACTGGAAAAAGCAGTGTATTGTTCTGAACAAGCGGTACAGAAATTATTTCTCAATGGAAGTGGATGCTTGCAAGTGTTTATATACAGACACAGTAGTATCGTTAAAAATAAGCACTGACTTGTTCTGAACAAGTGGTCTAAAAATTCTCTAGTTTTCAGAATGAGCAGCAGTACACTATGAAACCTGATATATGCTGCTAATGATGCTGGAAACTATGCTTATGGTACACTTATTTCCTGTAGAAGTTTTGTAACAGTTTTTTTGGGAAAAAGGATGGCTTCTTCAAATAAAAAAGCACTGTTTCCTTAAAAGTTGATATGCAGTGCAACACAGTTGTAATACAGTTCATATGTCATGTGACTCCTGCTCTTTTAACAAAGACACAACAACACTAACTCACCATATCCTGTCCCTATTGCTAAAACCTGTCTTTCTATTAAGGAATTCAATCTACATAACTAAATATATCTTCCCAGTCCCTGAAAATGTCCCTGTAAAAGTCTAAAATGGCTTGTTTGTATGTGACCAATAAGTCCTTTCACAACAGTGGCTGAGCTCAGAATTGCATCTCTTTTTGCAACCTTGCATAGAGCCTAATAGACAAGTCAATATCATCCCTCCTGATTGGCTGTGAGGATGACTGTCCAGGGTCATGTGATCCTCCGTCTTTATCTCCTCTGCCCTGTTTTCCACCATTTTGTGTGATTCATCTGTATCAAATTGCCAAAACTTCGGCTCCGTTTGGAAGTTGAATTTTTGGGAAATCTCTAATAAATCCAATAGTTAGAACTTAATCATTCATCTCTAGTTCTAAAGATTGGTGTAGTTAAGCCATATGTAGATATTGCTATGATTGTGGTTCTAGAGGCATAATGCAAAACTGCATGTTTCTACAGTGCTTTACAAACATTGATGGTCTTTTTGTTTTTAAAAGGTCTTGAATTTTAATTTAATTTAATCATTAGGATAAGCCATCAATGTCAGTGTGGGTCCCACCGCTGGGACCAGCTTCCATCTCCCTAAAGTGAAGGAGCACACATCATGCATGTGCTGCATGCTCTCCATTAACTGCTCTGGAAGTCCTAAAAATAGCCTTGTGAGCACCCTTGGCTATCTTTGGAAGTCCTTTAGCAATGAGTGGAGAGCACACAGTGCATGCACAGCATACACTATTTAGCTCTATGGGACTAGCGGAAATAGCTACAGTATGATAAGCATCCCCACACATGAATGATGCTTTACTGTTGGCATGCACAGTGAGGTGAAAGCTTTTGGAGAATGGTCTGGTGTTAAGTAGGGCAGCAAAGAAGCCAGTTCTGTCCAAGAAAAACAAGGACAGAATAAGGTTCTGCAGGAAGTACTGAGACTGGACTGGAGTGGAATGAGGTAAAGTTATTTTCTCTGAAGAAGATCCCTTAGACTGTTTGGGACATCTGGAAAAATGATGATAGAAAAGATAAGCGTTACCATGAGTCCTGTGTCATGCCAACAGTAAAGCATTTGAATCTCATCGAGCATCTGAATCTCCCCTGTGGTCAATCTTCAAAAAGCAAGCGGACACACAAAAAACACAGAGATTGTGATAAACTCCTAGCACTGATTATACACAAATGGGTTGCTGTCAGTCAAGATTTTGGCCAAAAGCTGATATCCAGCATGCCATGGCGAATTGTAGATGTCTTGAAAAAGAAGGGTCAATAATGAGTCTCTTCTTAAACTTGATGCATCTGTCAATAAAAGCTAAAAAAAAAAAATTATGAAATGCTTAGAATTGTACTTCAGTATCAGTATACCAAAAAAAAAAAGATCTAAAACACGGAAGTATCAAACTTTGTGAAAATTGTGTCAGTCTTAAAACTTTTGACCAGGAATAGGCATTCTGAAATATTCATAAACTTCAGGTAAAAACAAACTCTATACAATTGAAGTCAATGAACTTTCCAGTAAATTCTTCCCTATCAAGTGGGCATCCATAATAAATATCGTTTTATGTAGCTCAAAATGTAAATCTATAATCAGACTACATAATACCAATGTTTGTAAATTACTTTAATTCAATCAGAATCACTTTTCCCGTTTTCCTTTTCACTTAAGAAAATAAATAAATGTGAAGTACTTCACTACCATATGCTGAGTAGATTTTCCAATTTGCCACCACCTATTTGTCAAACTGTCAATGTGTTCATGTGCCCAGTGGTTTTCCAACAATAGATCATGTTGGTTTCTGAAAACTAATAAGTACTAGAAAACTAATGTAAAGAAAAGCATGTTCATATAGCGAACATTAGAGTGTCTCATTCATTTGAAATAGATAATTCAAGAAGCATACTGGCATGATTTCAATTTGAGTCTGTAATAGTGGTACTGAAATGTTTCTGTCTATTTTGCTTATTTTCTATGAAAAACCGCTATACTATTTGAGTGAATTGTATTAAAGGGGTTGTCCCTCGACAAACCCTTATCACTAGAGATTAACAAAGTTTTGATAAATTCGATTTTGTTTATTCGCTGAACTTAAA
Organism: Rhinella marina; assembly: GCA_900303285.1. NCBI lineage: Eukaryota > Metazoa > Chordata > Amphibia > Anura > Bufonidae > Rhinella > Rhinella marina. The sequence continues at coordinate 6,420 of ONZH01016635.1, forward strand.
CAACATAATTGTTTATTACTAGAGATAAGCGAACATGCTCGTCCAAGCTTGATGCTCGTTCGAGCATTAGGGTATTAGCATATGCTTGCTACTCGGACGAGCATATCGCGATCCTCGAGGAAATGGCAACTTCCTCTTCCTGCATGTTAGGCGCCTTTTTTCAGCCAATCAACATGCAGGAGAGTCTTTGGTACCTCCTAGCATCACGTGGGGCCCCTACAAGTCGATAGCAGGGATTGGCTGGCCAGATCAGATGACCTGGGAATATAAGAATCTGGTCCCGCGCTGCCCGCGTCATACGCCGTCTTCATGAGATTAGGGATAGAGCTGCTGTCTGTCAGGGAGAGTGTTAGGGCCTGAATTTAGATGTTGGTTAGACAGGAAACACCCAAAAAGAACCCAACAGCCCTTCTAAGGGCTACAAGCACCTTTTTTTTTTGTCTCCTCCAGGCTGCTGGCTAGGACTTGTAGTGCAGCTACCGCCATATTGGCTGCACACTGTACACAGTGACTGGTGGCAGAAAGGACAGCACGTGGTCCACACAGACCCAAAATAAATTGACCAAAGTACTCATTTTTGCTGCTGCTGTACCTTGGCTTGCTGAGATCTGTAGTGCAGTCTAGGGAATACTTTTTTCTGTCATTTCAATACACTACAGTCCAGTGAACAATTATGTAGTGTACTGTACAGTAGCGTCAGTCTAGGGAATACGTTTTTCTGTCATTTCTATACACTACAGTCCAGTGAACAATTATGTAGTGTACTGTACAGTAGCGTCAGTCTAGGGAATATGTTTTTCTCTCAATTCTATACACTACAGTCCAGTGAACAATTATGTAGTGTACTGTACAGTAGCATCATTCTAGGGAATACGTTTTTCTGTCATTTCTATACACTACAGTCCAGTGAACAATTATGTAGTGTGCTGTACAGTTGCGTCATTCTAGGGAATACGTTTTTCTGTCCGTTTTTCACTAGCCGGAGAGTAGAAAATATACGTTTTTCCTCTCAGTTATATATTATACAGTGCAGTGAAAAATTGAGTGGTTTGCGGTGCAATAGCCACCGTCTAAAGACTACGTTTTTCCTCTCAGTCATATATACTACAGTGCAGTGCGAAATTGTGTCATGTGCTGCACACTAGCCAGAGTGTAAAAAATATACGTTTTTCCTCTCAGTTATATATTATACAGTGCAGTGCAAAATTCTGTCGTGTGCTACACACTACCCGGAGTGTAGAAAATATACGTTTTTTCTCTCAGTTATATATTATACAGTGCAGTGAAAAATTCTGTCGTGTACTGCACACTAGCCGGAGTATAAGTTTTTCCTCTCAGTTATATATTATAAAGTGCAGTGAAAAATTCTGTCGTGTGCTGCACACTAGCCGGCGTGTATAAAATATACGTTTTTCCTCTCAGTTATATATTATACAGTGCAGTGAAAAATTGAGTGGTTTGCGGTGCAATAGCCGCCGTCTAAAGACTACGTTTTTCCTCTCATAGAGGTCATATATACTATAGTGCAGTGCGAAATTGTGTCGTGTGCTGCACACTAGCCGAAGTGTAGAAAATATACATTTTTCCTCTCAGTTATATATTATACAGTGCAGTGCAAAATTGTGTCGTGTGCTGCACACTAGCCGGAGTGTAGAAAATATACGTTTTTCCTCTCAGTTATATATTATACAGTGCAGTGAAAAATTCTGTCGTGTGCTGCACACTAGCAGGAGTGTACAAAATATACGTTTTTCCTCTCAGTTATATATCTTGCAGGGCAGTGAAAAATTGAGTGGTTTGCGGTGCAATAGCCTCCGTCTAAAGACTATGTTTTTCCTCTCAGTCATATATACTACAGTGCAGTGCGAAATTGTGTCGTGTGCTGCACACTAGCCGGAGTGTAGAAAATATACGTTTTTCCTCTCAGTTATACATTATACAGTGCAGTGCAAAATTCTGTCGTGTGCTGCACACTAGCCGGAGTGTAGAAAATATACGTTTTTCCTCTCAGTTATACATTATACAATGCAGTGCAAAATTCTGTTGTGTGCTGCACACTAGCCGGATTGTAAAAAATATACGTTTTTTCTCTCAGTTATATATTATACAGTGCAGTGCAAAATTGTGTCGTGTGCTGCACACTAGCCAGAGTGTAGAAAATATACGTTTTTCCTCTCAGTTATATATTATACAGTGCAGTGCAAAATTCTGTCGTGTGCTGCACACTAGCCGGAGTGTAGAAAATATACGTTTTTCCTCTCAGTTATATATCATACATCGCAGTGAAAAATTGAGTGGTTTGCGGTACAATAGCCGCTGTCTAAAGACTACGTTTTTTCTCTCAGTTATATATCATACAGTGCAGTGAACATACAAAATGTTGAACCCAAGCGCTAAGGGTTGAGGGCGTGGACGTGGGCGTTCAAGTAGTGTAGGGGGCAGAGGCCGTGGGCCTGGCAGATGATGTTGATGAGGGAGCAGTGGAACGCCGCAGAGTTTCGCTCCCTAGCTTTATCTTGCAACTTACTGTTTCACGTGGTACACCACTATTGAAACCACAACAGTGCGAACAGGTGATGACATGGATAGCGGACAATGCATCCAGTTATTTATCCACCACCCAGTCTTCCACGCAGTCCATTTAGAGCTTTCACAGTCTGTGGGTCATGAGAGTGTGGACTTAGTGCAAGTAGTGCGTGAAGAGGTATCGGATGATGATGAGACACGGTTGTCAGGACAGTGACGTTGTTGTCAGGGCAGTAAGTCCGAGAGGGGAGCAGAGTGAGGAATCGGAGGAAGAGCTGGTGGATGATGAGGTGACTGACCCGAGCTGGGTTGGTAATCCAACTCAAGACAGTGCTTCTGAGGGGGAGGCAAGTGCAACACCAGAACAGGTTGGAAGAGGCAGTGGGGTGGCCAGAGGGAGAAGCAGGGCCATAGCAGGTAGATCAGCTCCCGTGCCGAGACCTAGATGTTCGCAAGTCTAGGGTTTTTTAAAGAAAGTGAGGATGACCGACGGACTGTGGTGTGCAACCTGTGCCACACCAGGATCAGCAGGGGAGCCACCACTACCAGCCTAACCACTACCAGCATGCTCAGGCATATGAGTGCTAAACACCCGACTCAGTGGAACCAAGGCCGTTCACCTCCTGCGGGTCACACCACTGCCCCTTCCCCTATGTCACATGCAGGCTCGGCGAGTCAACCCCCCGTCCAGGACCCCGGCACGAGCGCCTCCCACCCTACAACAACCCCTTCACCTCCACAACCTCCACCAATGTGTCCCAGCGCAGCGTTCAGCTGTCTTTGCAGCAGACAGTTGTTCCAGCCACCCACATGCACAAGCCCCAAACATCCACATCTCCAAATTGTTGAGCCTGGAGATGCTGCCCTATAGACTGGTAGAGACTGAGGCTTTCCGCAACCTGATGGCGGTGGCTGTCCCTCGGTACTTGGTCCCCAGCCGCCACTATTTTTCCCGATGTGCCGTCCCAGCCCTACACCAGCACGTGTCACAGAACATCATCCGTGCCCTGACCAACGTAGTTAGTGATAAGGTCCACCTAACCACGGACACGTGGACAAGTGATGCCGGGCAGGGACACTATATCTCACTGACGGCACATTGGGTTAACTTGGTGGAGGCTGGGACCGAGTCTGACCCTGGGGCCGCTCATGTACTGCCCACACAGAAGATTGCGGGGCCTACCTCGGTCACGGTTTCTCAGATGTACTATGCCTCTTCCTCCAACCCCTCTTCCTCCTCCGAATTACCATCCGTGGGCACGGCGCCTTCAGTCAGTAGCTCTAGGCGCAGGAGCAGTGCCGTGGCTAAGCGCCAGCAGTCGGTGCTCAAACTGCTGAGCTTAGTGACAAAACGCACACCGCCCAAGAGCTGTTACAGGGCATCACGGCGCAGACCAATCTGTGGCTGGCACCGCTGAACCTCAAGCCAGGCATGGTTGTGTGGGACAATGGGCGTAACCTGGTGGCGGCTCTGCAACTCGGCAGACTGACACATGTGCCATGCCTGGCCCACGTGTTCAATATCATAGTTCAGCGGTTCCTCAAGACATACCCCAATTTGTCAGATTTGCTCACCAAGGTGCGCCGCATCTGTGCGCATTTCCGCAAGTTGACCACAGATGCTTCCACTCTTAGGGTAGCGCAGCGGCGCCTACAACTGCCAGCTCACCAACTGTTGTGCGACTTGCCCACGAGATGGAATTCGACATTAAACATGTTATCCAGAGTTTACCAGCAGCGCGATTGTAGACTGCCAGATGTCAACTTCCACCAGAACTGGTAGTCAGGTCAGTCAGCTTCCTCAAGTCTACAATGAGGAGTGGACGTGGATGTCTGATATCTGTCAGGTGTTGAGCAACTTTGAGGAGTCAACACAGATGGTCAGCGGCGATGCCGCCATTATCAGCCTCACCATCCCGCTGCTTTGCCTGTTGAAAAACTCACTGCTCAGCATGAAGTCAGAAGCTTTGCGCTTGTCACAGGAGATGGGGGAAGAAGATACGTCGCTTGATAGCCAGCGCACCCTCTGGTCTGTTTCTCAGCGCGTATTGGAGGAGGGGGATGAGGATGAGGAGGAAGAGGAGGAGAATGTTGGCGAGACAGAAGAGGGTACCAATGCTCAGTACTTCTTAACACTTGAGCGTGTGTGGGCTGAAGAGGAGGAGGAAATGGAGAGTCAGGCCAATGAGGAGAGGAAATTCTTGCGTGTTGGGACTCTGGCGCACATGGCAGACTTCATGTTAGGCTGCCTATCCCGTGACCCTCGCGTTAGAAGCATTTTTTCAAACACCGATTACTGGGTGTTCACTCTCCTGGACCCACGGTACAAGCAGAACCTTTCCACTCTCATCCCTGTAGAGGAAAGGAGTATGAGAGTGAACCAATATCAACAGGCCCTGGTGCACAAGCTGAAACAATCCTTCCCATTTGACGTCGCTAGCAGCAGAGGGCGTGGTTCTGTGGGCCAAGTAGCGGGGGAGAGGAGGCGAGCAGGCAGCAGGCAGCTTGTCCAGCACTGGCAGGGGAACGCTCTCCAAGACCTTTGCCACTTTTATGTCACCCCAGCAAGACACTGTCACCTGTCCCCAGTCTAGGCAGAGTAGGGGGGAGCTGTACAGAAAGATGGTGAAGGACTACCTAGCTGACCATACCAACGTCCTGCGTGATCTCTCTGCTCCATACAACTACTGGGTTTCAAAGCTGGACACGTGGCCTTAACTGGCGCTGTACGCCTTGGAGGTGCTGGCCTGCCCTGCCGCTAGCGTGTTGTGAAAACGGGTATTCAGTGCAGCTGGTGGCATCATCACCGATAAGCGTACACGCCTGTCTACTGACAGCGCTGAGAGGCTGACGCTTATTAAAATAAACAAAGCCTGGATTTCACCGGAATTCAAATCTCCTCCGGGGGAAAGCAGCTAAAGAATAAGATTCCTTATGTATCTGATTCCTCTCCTCTACTCCTCCTCCTCCTTCTCTTCATTGCCAAACGCTGACCCAAAAGGGATTTTTTTAGAGGGCCAACTGGCACTCTTTTAAGACAATGTTTCCGGAGGGCCACCTACAGGCCCTCTCTCCAAACAATTTTTCCGGAGCGTCAACTACAGACACTCTAAAACAATTTTTCAGGAGCGTCAACTACAGACACTTTAAAACAATTTTTCAGGATCGTCAACCACAGACATTAAAAAAAAAAATTTTTCGCAGGGTCGACTTCAGACACTCCAAAAAAATGTTTTGTGAGGCTCACCTACAGCCATTTGACTTCAACCTCAGTCGGACAAAGGTATTGGTGGTGTCACCGCCATGCTGTGTCAGGCTAAATTTTTGGGTGATTCACCTGCTACCTCAGTCTAACTCGATCACTATGTTGTCACCGCCACCATACAGGGTCACGCTAAATTTTTATGTGCTTCGCCTGCTCCCGCAGTGTAACTCGGTCGCTCTGTAGTCACAGCCATACAGGGCCACGATAAATTTTTATGTGCTTCGCCTGCTCCCGCAGTGTAACTCGGTCGCTCTGTAGTCACAGCCATACAGGGCCACGATAAATTTTTATGTGCTTCGCCTGCTCCCGCAGTGTAACTCGGTCACTCTGTAGTCACAGCCATACAGGGCCACGATAAATTTTAATGTGCTTCGCCTGCTCCCGCAGTGTAACTCGGTCACTCTGTAGTCACAGCCATACAGGGTCACGCTAAATTTTAATGTGCTTCGCCTGCTCCCGCAGTGTAACTCGGTCACTCTGTATTCACAGCCATACAGGGCCACGATAAATTTTTATGTGCTTCGCCTGCTCCCGCAGTGTAACTCGGTCACTCTGTAGTCACAGCCATACAGGGCCACGATAAATTTTAATGTGCTTCGCCTGCTCCCGCAGTGTAACTCGGTTACTCTGTTGTCACAGCCATACAGGGTCACGCTAAATTTTAATGTGCTTTGCCTGCTCCCGCAGTGTAACTCGGTCACTCTGTAGTCACAGCCATACAGGGCCACGCTAAATTTTTATGTTTCTTCGCCTGCTCCCGCAGTGTAACTCGGTCACTCTGTAGTCACAGCCATACAGGCCCACGCTAAATTTGAATGTACTTCGCATGCTCCCGCAGTGTAACTCGGTCACTCTGTATTCACAGCCATACAGGGCCACGATAAATTTTTATGTGCTTCGCCTGCTCCCACAGTGTAACTTGGTCACTCTGTTGTCACAGCATACAGGGTCATGCTAAATTTTAATGTGCTTCGCCTGATCCCGCAGTGTATCTTGGCCACTCTGTAGTCACAGCCATACAGGGCCACGCTAAATTTTTATGCGCTTCGCCTGCTCCCGCAGTGTAACTCGGTCACTCTGTAGTCACAGCCATACAGGGCCACGCTAAATTTTTATGGTCTGAGTGAGCACAATTGCCTTGAGGGTCACCACCAGGCTGTTGCCCTTGAATTTGGGGTAATGGTGGGATTAGGCAGCGTCAGAGGCATCCATGCATGCTGCCCCTGCTGTTTCCTGTCCATTTCCGTGGTGTTTCCATCATTTTCTGAGGTTTCCGGGTTTTCATTCAGCCTTCCCTAGGCAGAGCCTTGGTCCCCTGCAAAAAATGCTTGAGTCTCCCATTGACTTCAATGGGGTTCGTTATTCGAAACGAGCACCCGAGCATTGGGAAAAAATCGACTCGAATAACGAGCACCCGAGCATTTTAGTGCTCGCTCATCTCTATTTATTACAAATTAATTTGTCACAAATCGTGATAAATCAGGTATACCCAGGCCACTCTGCTTAATCATATTCATCCCATTTGGTGGCCCAATCTCAATGTGAAAGCTTGGAAGTTAAACTGCAGGGAGAGTGCAGGGAGAGTGTATTGCTATGTTCATTACGTTCTAGTGCATCCACATTCATAGTTAATCCATTCTGTAGGTGCCGTCACTAATGCAGATGTAAATTGTCACTGTCTACATGACTGTGCAGTGCACCAAGATTCATAGATAATCCCTTCTTTTAAACAAAAAGAAAAGAATACAGCACACTTCTGTAAAGCAAAAAACGTTAACGCCTGCAGTGCAATGGCTCCTTAATGTAGCAAAATAAAGAAATGGAGGCAGCACCAATAAAGTAGTGGAGTTAAAAAAACATATTTTTAATGCATGTTGTGGCAGTCCACAGGGGCGTAGCGAGGATGGGGACAGATGGGACACCATGTAAAGGAATTGCCCAGCGATGCACCCCCCAGTGTCTTTCCCATGGTCAGTATTTAGTCAGTATTTTGCGTCAGTCTGCAAATCTGGGTTGACCCACCCCTGATTCCTCTTTACGAAGGTTTGTCTCTCAAAATTTTGTGAGGAAAAACAAGTTCTCTTAGGGGTAACTATGTCCCCGGCCGCACTGAACACCTGCTTTGATGCCACACTAATGGCTGGGCAGGAAAGCATACCCATGGCCAACTCAGCCAGTTGCAGCCACACTTCAGGTTTGCATGCCTAGTAGTCCAGAGGATCTTGGATCATGGGTGACAGGGTGCGTCCAAGTATGCTACGACCTGCTGGTTGAGGTTCTGATACATGACTTGCTGCTGGGTGGATTCTTCATTCTTCACTGCTCATCATAGTCTCCAGACTGAAGTTGCTGCATATGAAGCTGGTGCTGCTCCTGCCCCCCCCCCCCAACTTCCAGCAGTCATGGCAGTGGAGCGTGAGCTTTGAGGGTCCGCACGGTTAGACCTTCCTGAGGACAGAAGATGACATTCATAGACAGAGACCAACTGACTACACAGCATGTCTCTATAATAGTCAATTTTTGCATCTCTCTCAAAATGTCTAAAATATGCCCCCATTTGTGACCGGTAGAAGGGATCTAACAATGTGGATAGCCATAGCCAATAGTCATCCCTCTGCCAAATCATGACAATGCGGCTGTCACAAATATGACAGCATACATCTGGCCATTTGTGCAAGGGACTTGGCGGGCTTCCCTGCCTCCATCTCCTCTGCATACTGCCATGGTCTGTCGGGGTCATCTGGTTGTCTTCGTCATTGTCTTCCAGCTACTCATGCTCTGCTTCTGCACCATTGGATGAGTGCACTCATACTGCTGTCTTTTTGCAATCGCCTTGGTGAAAGATAGCTGTTGAAACAAGTGACGAGGAGGACGAGGAGGAGCATCAGGAGCAATAGATGACGTTGAAGTCGATGTACTTCAATGTCGTCTATTGCTCCTGATGCACCTCCTCCTCATCACTTGTTTTGACAGCTGATGTTGTCAAGCTCTGACTCCTGGAGACCGATGGGAGGTGTAGTGGTTGCTGCATCAGGCTGTAACACTAAATGAGTGGCACAGTTTTCCCATGCCACTTTATGGTGACGCTCCATGTGTTGATGCAGGGCCGTCATGCCAACATTAGCATCCTGGCCGCGCCTCACTTTCTGCCCACATATCCTTCACACCGCCACTCTAATGTCCCCCAGCGAATATAACATTTTCCACCACTGCATGATGCCTGCTTGCTTGCCACTGCTTTTATGAACCCGTGCACAGCTAGTGTATTCCTCACAAGTAGTCTCCCAAGTAGCAGACAGTGTACCCCTCCCACGTTTGGCTGCAGATCTCCCACTTTCACTTTGTAACACATACAGCATCCCTTTTAGAAAAAATCAGATTCAGGGAATAAGTGTCTGATCGGTGGGGTTCTGACCACCAATCAGGGCTTGATATTCATGAGAGAGGGGATCTCATTTGAATGGAGCGGCAGTCCTGCTTGTGCAATGCTGCTCCATTCAGATGTATGGGAATGACAAAGACAGCCAAGTACAGTCCGCTGGCAAGCGACATGTGCATAAAAAACAAGGAATTCTACTCATCTTGTTGAAAGGTTGCATCCTTCTCATGTTTTAAGATTGTTTTTGTTAAATGATTCTTATAAAATAATGACAAAATAAAACAATAAAATGCTAAGCATCTAAGTGTGTTTCATTAAGTCCTTGCCAACCGTCCTTTGACTATATAGGTTTGGGAGGTCAGCCCTTCTGTTGAGAAGCCAGAGCCTGCATCTGCATGGAGAAAAGAAGGAGGGTATGGTTTCAAGAAATCAGGAAGCAGCAGTTCTTAGCAGACCCAGATCAGCACAGTGAGGTTTCACAAGCTTGTAAAACCTCTCTGGGGACTGTATTCCACCTGTAACAGGCTATAATGTGAGCCCCAGTTACAGAAGAAATCAGCAATTAAAAAAAGTGTTAAATGCCCCCCAAAACGTCATGTATGATCTCATTGGGGCACTAAGTATAACATAAAAAAGAAAATAAAAAAATAAAGACAAAATTTAAAAATAAATAAATAATGAAAAGCTCCATTACACACAAATGACCGTTATAGAAAGGGGACATAATTTACTAAATATTTTTGTTGCATGTTGTGGTATTAAAAAAAAATTGAAAAGCAGAACATTTTTTCCTAGGTATAATTTTTATTTTTTTTTTTTAAATGCTGAAATAAAAATAAAGCCCCATACATTACCAGGAAAGGTATTCTCTATGATAGCACTGAGTTAATATAACTATTGGCTTGATAATATGCAAAGAGTGGAACATTTAAATCTGGGGATTTGGTGCAAAATTCCTGTAATGTGAGGACTTGTTTGGTGCCCTGATTAATCATGTGGTAAAGATATTTCACTCTACCCTTTCCCACATCAGATGGGATGTACCAGTCCTTGTTGAAAATTGACTTTTTATCTCTGTCATCCAAAAGACCAAACGTTGCCTTTGTAATTAGGCTGTGTTCAAATACTACTGTTTCGTTTACTTTTGCAGGTCAGGAATGTATTCTAAGGAATGCCTGATCTAGGACTGAATTATGATAACAGTTGCTATATTTTTCGTATTGATTGCAAAAAACCATGTTTAGGGAATTACTATAGTCCTGGCTAATTTTTAAAGGGGTTGTCCAGACATTTCAAAATTGCTGGCCTATGATTAGGATAGGCCATCGACATTAGATCATTGGTGGTCAGACTCCCTGTCAGTCGACTGTTTGATGGTGAACGGGACAATGTTGCAGGGCCCTGTATCATGGCGACACTCTGTAGTCGCCATCCTACTATATGGGACGGGCACCACAACGCTCACCTAGTTTCTGTCCAGGGCCAGCCATAAGACTCCTGTGTCCCATGCTGCAAGCTGCAACCTGGTTTCTAGGTCCCTTTATGTGTGTGTATTAGTGTCTGTTCATTGACTCTTACTTTGCTACCCTGCATGTGGCTAATTTCCCTTTTGTTCTTTGTTCAGTTGATTGACTAATGAGCTTACATTCTGGTCTGTTTGTTCCACCCCTTGCCTAACCAATATTTCAGATTTTTTTTTGCTTCACTTGCTTGATAGGCCCTGCAAACGAGCTCTGTAATCTGTTTGTATTTCTGTGTACCGACTTCTGCCTGTTTCCTGGATCATGACTCCCTGCCACCTGATCTGACCTGTGCCTATTCATTGTACTGACCCTGATCCGCCTGCCCTGACCTCTATGTTATTTCACAAAATGCATTTACTTTGTCTTCCCTGACCTCTGCCTGTTTCCTGACTATAAGTATTGCTTTATCCCTTGGTGCTTTGCACCGGTGTCTCTAACCCCAGTGGGTTAATAGCCAACCACACCTGGATTATTCCAAGAGGTAGGAGCGTGGTGGCTTTCCTGCAGCAAAAGCCTGATCCCTATATATGTGAAAACCATGGGAACACAGTATAAAGCCCTCAGGAATAGCCCAATGTCAAACCAGTTGATTGCAATGGTAGGTCTAAACTCACTGTCCTTAACAACCTGCACTTTCACTTCTAAAAGCTTTAACCAATATGAGGAACTATAAACAATAAAGAGGCTGGAGTGAGCACCTAGACCCCTTCAAATAGCCGATCGACTGAGGTGCTAAAAAGCTGATCGCATTGATCTGAAATTAATGGATAGCCCATCAATTTTAAAAGTCTTTAAAATAATGGCTTTTGAGCCCAGTTCTGCCAACAACATCACGCAGCTATAAGACGAAGGATCTTATTAGCATCTTTGTGAAACCAGGAAGTTTGAGCTACCTGTACACTGCTGTCCTCCACTCTTCATAACCTATTTTAATGTGTGAATATTTTTTTTCATGAATAGGACCTAATGTATGATTAATCCAGAATCACATCCAGTACTTCCCATAAGTAATATTCACTATTTTATTCTCTTATAATACAGGATGCATGACACAATAACAATTTCAATATTGTAGCAACTACTTTGCAGCCATCTTCCATCTTGACATTGTAGATAACCAAGTGTATCACATAGACACTGTTTTCAGCTATTGATGCACTTCATGAAGAAGGTAATGAAGCATGGAGGCAAGGAAACATGAAAGCAAACTTCAGCATTTACCACAACCAGCACAGTCACCATAGTACTGCATTATGGATTCACTTTAGATTTTTTAAGCTACAGTTAGAGGAAGAACGGCTTTTCTTCATGAATAAGGCAACTGAAATGTGAACTGAATGGAACTCAATGCTATTCTCTAACCATGAATTTGATGGATTTGAATTGAGTGAACAATCTTTAAAAGTGAGAATAATGATCTGGCATCAGGTTAATATTAATTCTTGAAATCATTAGAATTTACATTAATGTAAAACTTTAAACACCTTTCCAACATTCTTTGCTTGGTTCTAAAACCCCATGATGAAATGTTCCTGTTATTCCTTGAATCCTGCAATGGATTCCCTATTATTCCCTACACTTTACCCTGACCTTGATTTTATCACTGAACCTTGGTCCACCACTGCTGTTCTAAACATTCTGCTCACTCAGCGCTATGTGTACTCCTGCAAAGTCTGTGTCTGTGCATGATGGTAACATCTTTCTACAAGTCAATGCTATGTGTGGCTCCTGTATAATAGCAGAAGAATTGATTGGTGAATACAAAAGGCAGTTATTCACCAGAAGCACCTGATGCCAACTTTAAGCTAGGTGATGATGATACCTCACCTCCCTGACGCACTGTAACTGTGTCTGTATATGACATAACCAATGATCAAGAGTGGAAACGTTTGGGATCTTCATTACAAAGATAAAAGGGGAGTGTATGTGTATACTTCATTTTGCCCTCAATGAATGGCTCTTATTAAAAAGGCTCAACTTAAAATATCATTAAATTCAATCTGTGAACCCAGTTTGCATAGTTTTGTGTTTCCTTAATTGGCTGTCCAGTTGATTAGACCCCTGTCTATCCATCTTCCAAAAGACATTGAAGATTTTTTAACAGAACTATTAATTGCAATAAAAACTATAAGAACATAAAAAACAAGAAAACAAAACAAAAAATCAAGGTTAAGCCTCATTGCATCCACCATCAATAACATCAAAAAGAAAGAAAAACAATCATCACCATTAAAAAAATCTAAATTAACTTTATGTTGAAGAAACAGATGCAATGACTAGTCTACCTGAGCAGGTTTCCCTTGCTATGTACCTGCCTGTATGAAGTGAAGTAATGCATTTAATAGGTAATCTATGATAATGCCTTCCTGATGCAGTCATTTTTCTCCAGCCATAACTTTTTTATTTTTCTGTTCAACAAAATCAGTGCTTGTTTTTTGTAGGACAAGTTGTACTTTCTAATAGTACCAGTTAATATTTCAGATAATGTAGTGGGGAAGCTGGAAAATTGTAAATAGGGTGGATAACTTTTTATATTTATGTCTACGGCGGTTTGTAAGGGCTCAATTTTTGCGGGGTGATCTGTAGTTTTTACCATTTTGGTAATATATGAGTTTTTGATCACTTTTCATTTAATATTTTAAGGCAAAGCGTTAGGCAAGGCAAAGTATATTTTTCTTCCATTACATCATTTACCATACGGGATAAATACATCTAGATTTTAATATCTAAGGCAATACCAATGATCTATATTTTTTATTACTTAATTTTTTGTAGAATGGGGAAAGGGGGTGATTTGAATTTTTACAATGGCAGCCCTTCAAGCCTTGAGAAGGATCCAACTGCAACAAAATGAAGAGAGTGCCCCTAGTGAAGCACTGTTAATAACAATGATGGTGTCACATCAGGGGGTAAGTGCAGCCCTGACTAGCACCCCACCTCTGACCCTTCCAACTTGTACGACCCGTCCTAGGCAACGACGTACAACTGGGCGGCAATCCCTAGCCTAGATACGTGCAGGGGCGTACAGGGAAAGGGAATAACAGGAAAAAACAATAAAGGAAAACAGAACTACAATACAGAAAAGCAGAGTCATCAAGCCGAAGTCAAACCTGGAGGACACGTCAAACTACAGGGGAAATCCAAAAGCCAAATCTGATAACAAGCCGAGGTCAAACCGAGAGATAACAAAGTACCAGGGGAGAGACGAGAGGGTAATCGAGTACACAAGCCGGATTCACAAGAAGCTATCACAGTGGTAACACGCTCTGGATGAAAGACCAATCATAGGCAACCTGTGGCTGGCAGGTTGCCTGTCTAAATAGAGCTCCAAGTAGGTCATGTAACGAGGCGGCTTCACGTGACCTAATTCCCAAACTAAAACAGGAAGTGCTGGCTTCCTTGCCAGTACTCAGAGGTAGGTCACTTGACGTGGCCAGCTTCACATGACCTAATTCCAAAACTGAAACAGGAAGTGCTGGCTTCCTTGCCAGTACTCAAAGGTAGGTCATGTGACGTGGCCAGCGTCACATGACCTATAGCACACATATTCATAGCTGAGCGCTGACCCCTGCCAGCGTACAGAAGCTCCTCCTGCCTGTCGACAAGGGGATGGGGAGGACGCCGGCCGCGCTGAGACTGAACGCGCGCCGGGTCCTCCCCGACCCTGTTTTCATGGAGACAAGGATGCACATCTCGTCCTCGCTCCTGAACAACAGTGGGAGTCCGGCGGCGCTGCACAGAGGAAGCGTGCCGCCGGCCTCCCGTGACAGATGGGCAGCAATGTAATTGTGCTTACCAGAACAAATTGAGCTACTTCAGGCACAACTCTGAGAAGTGAATGCAGTCAAATGGAATGAACGCTGCTCCCAACCAAGCGGGATATCCATACTGGAACCCGATAAAGATTACTGAAAACAAAAACAGAAAAAATGGTCTTCTGGAGCATTGGACACTTTGGGGGGCATTTATTAAGACCAGCAATTTAGATGCTGGTCTTAATCCCTCTGCTCTGCCCATGGATACACCAAAGTTACAACTGGCCATGGGACATGAGTTAAACTATGCCAGTTCCCTTGTTGGCGTAGCTTGAGGTAATTTTCAATGTCAAAAACTGTTCTGGAAAATTATGAATGGGATGGGCCTACTGGCCAGCCCTTTTCCTCACCCACACTACACCTCCTTTTTCACCACTTTGCAAAAGTGGGTTGAGCAGGGAAAAGTCTCAGATTTTGCTGCAAAACATCTTTGTTAAATAACCCCCACATAAATCATTTGAAACAATAAAGACGGACAAGCAAAGGTTGGAGCAGTTGTGCAATGGGCTTTTAAGAGCCAGGAACTGCATGCACCCTACGGGAGACAGGAAGGGCACAGGACTTCAGCAGCTCCCTGTTGCTGAAAGGTAAAGGAGACCCAGCAAGGATAGGCTGCTGCGCAAAGGCTAGGTGAGTAAAGCAGCACCCATACACAACTTGGATAGCAGGGTGGCGGCAGGCTCAGAATACCACCATAACAAATAGCAAGATACATACTCTGGATACATCTGTTTATTGCTACCTGAAAATACTCAAAAAAATGGAGAGTCCTCCTGGGTAACCCGATGTCTCCAGATGGAACTCTTTTTCTGATCTTGAGTTTAGTTCTTTAACCCAGTGTTCCCCAACTCCAGTCCTCAGGGCCCACCAACCAGTCATGATCTCAGAATATCCCACAGAATACCTGTGGTAAATCCTGATGCATTGACACTAATTATATCACCTGCTCAATACTAAGGAAATCCTGAAAACCTGACCATTAAGTGGGCCCTGAGGACTGGAGTTGGGGAACACTGCTTTAACCCATTTGTGTTACATAAGGATTAATCTTCCAAATTTTTCTTTAAATAGACTGTGGTGTCCAATAATTTGATTCTACCTGTGGAACACACCAGTGATAAGCGAAGCAAGCGTCGGATCTTAGATTCAAAGTTGCTTTGCTCAAAGCTTTGGATTAATACTGCACATAGATCTGTCTCTTTACAGCATTAAAATGTATGGCCTCCAATGAGGTAAAGTCTCGCAAGACTTTGTTGAATAATTTTGGTAATTGATTTTTAAAGTGAAAAACCACTTTAAAACTTTGATCCGAACTCAGCTTCGGTTCCAAGGTACCAGTATGTTCATTTTCTTAATTGTTGGAGAATCATTTTAATATGGAGTTCCATCTGGAGACATCGGGTTACCCAGGAGGACTCTCCATTTTTTTGAGTATTTTCAGGTAGCAATAAACAGATGTATCCAGAGTTATCTTGACTGAAGATGTACTAAGGTACATTAAAATGATACTGTTGGCTTGCAATTTTAGTCAAGATCATCTTGGCTACATCTGTAGTAATGAGTTCAACAGATCTTGTGGAAACAGGAAAATAAACTGTAAAAGCAGTTGTCATTTTGGGAGCAACATTTTTATATACCTCTTGATCATTTAGTTAGTAAAGGGAGCATCATGGCTTGGGGCTGGTTTGCTTTATCAGGGCCTGGATGATGTTTGATCATTATGCCACAACGGATTCTATGTGTATCAAGATTATGCTGGGTGGTGTAAGGAGCTTCTGTCCGTGATCTATACCTGTAGAGACATTGGGTTATGTAACAAGATAATAACCCAGAGCACACAAGGAACACAACTAAAGAATGGTTAAAAAAAACCTTAACCAAATTGAGTTGCTATGGGAAGACCTGAAGAAGGTATCCCACAAATGTTAATGAGCTGTGAAAATCTTATTTGCAGTTACAGGAAACAGTTGGTAGAGACAGAGGCGTAACTACCATAGCGGCAGACCGGTCCCAAGGCAAGAGAGGGCCCAGTCTTAGTTGGGATTATCGCCTCTTCTACTGGAGGTAAAAATTTGGTCAGGGGTCTACCCTATAAAGGAACAACTTTTAGCAAATCAGGTAGAGGAAAAATGGCCCAAGGGTTATTGAAAAGGTTTTAGGCAGAAACCCTTCTGTCCTGTGTGGGGGGCCTAGTTTGACCCTTGCTATGGGGCCCTTACTTCTCTTTGTACGCCACTGGGTGGAGATGATTGTTGTTAAAGGGGTAAGAATTCTAGGGTTCACTTTTTTTATCCCTGCTCTGTTGATATTTATTCAATGTGCTTAATAAAAGACAAGAGTGATATAACTTTTTGTGTTATTAGTTTAATTAGATTGTGTTTGTCTATAATAATGACTTAGTTAACAAGTCCAAATTTATTAGTGATCAATGTAGAAATCCAGATAATTTCAAAGGGTTCACTTTTTTCATGTAAGTGTACAGTATATGAAGTGTAGGGGCTATTTAAGAAAGGTCTGCCTTATCACAGACTTAGAACAATACTATACGAAATTGCAATGCTATGCTGTCTAAATTCTACTATCAATAACTTTAGCAACTTTCATTTTCCAACAGAAAAAAAAATCTCTCAGATCATACTAAAGGAAAAGTAGACAATCATTTTGCCAGCTATTTCCCTTGACAAAACAAGGAATTTTCTCACAGGCATCCTGTGCAGTCTATGTTAGGAGTGGGCTGCAAACTGACAGTGCCTTAGCAGCAAAGAGAGCTCATAGAAAAAAATTGTGAGATGAGCACAACCTTTCCAATCCCCTACATGAAGTTGATAATTAATAAATGAACCACCCTGGGATGCCTCTAAAGCTTTCTCTGATGACATATCTGTCGTGAGCTCGGCAAAGCATTAAATGGCCATTTTCTGACAGAATGACTTCACTGCCTTGGAGCCTTATGACTTTGTGTGTAATAATTTTTTCTCTGTTTTATTTTTTATTTTATTTTTTTTTGCTTTCTTTCTCTTTCCCTGGTTGATAGCTCTAGTTCATTTCAGCCTGTTTAATTGGGCCCCGGATGAATTTAGTCGACAGGGCCATTCATCATGTGGCAGCCGCTGGCGGACAAGCCCAAAGGGAGCATGGCTGACAGCTCCACAAGCTTAGGATGCTGCCTGGCTGTGGAAGTTCACATATTTGGGCATTAGTGCAGCTATTAGTATAACAAGCTTCGTTTATCCTTGTCACTACCACTTCAACATCTCATGTAATCATCTGAAATGTAGATTACTGCTAGACAAATGGGACTGAGCATGAGAATCCTGGAGGAAAAAAAATGTGACAAGGATTGCTTGTTAAAAGATGTTTTTTCTCTCCCGCTATTTTCAATCGTTTGCAACTTGAATACTTTGATTAACCTCATATTCACATTATTTTAACTGTAATGTTTTAGATTCTACACATTACATGACCTGAGATAACAAGTCTAAACCTTTCATTTGCAAATACTGCAAACATTAGATAGCTTCTATCTGGCTATCTGTTCAGTGTGCTCTCTGCTATTACTTAACGCTAAGCGAAGAAATTGATAGGGTTATATTCTACTGTCACAGAACATATGGGTATGAATATATCTAGAAAAAAATATCAGTTTTAAGCTGTATTCGCATCTGCTCTGCAGCCGTATTCTTGCTATCAAAAATATCGGGAACTGGATGTAATCCTTACAGAATCCATTATCTGGATCACTGGATCAGTTCTGGATCTGTCAGTGTCATGGCTTCCATTATTAATGGCTCTGGTCTGAATGGAACCTCACATTTTTTGTCCTAGACAGAAGTGTGAGAATTTCATATTTTCTGACACTTTCTTCCAACACATCGATAACCGCATTCACTTGCATATCCATATTGGTTCTGCATTTGGAAGGCTGTGAATATGGAGCTCATGTTTATGGAGCTCAGCAGTCCAGGCTGTTGTTCGCATAGACAATTTTTGCATTTGGTAATACGTATTTTAAATTCAGAGATTGTTCATTTGCACGTTTTTTTTCCTATAGAACTCAGTAGATTGTTGATAGTATATTATAGAGTAGGAGGAATGGAACAGATTGATATATATTAATAATCATAGATTACCTTCACCAGTGTAAAACGTAACCTTTACTGATGATCATTAAAATTCACCCATATTGTGCTCATAAAACCGAGCTAATGAGGATGGAATGGACAAGAAACTCTCCCTCACAATTGCCCTACTGAACTATAGGCCCTGCCTATCAGAAATGGAATGGCCACCCCAATAGGGGCGATCCCGTGTCAGGAAACTCCTAATAGACCCTATATGTCCCTGACAAGAAGAGACCTATGACTACAGTCCAAGATTGTCATTAGTCAAATATGTATCAGAAAATAATAAAGTTACAACATAAATAATCACACATAATACATATGTGCTCCCAAAAAGTGGCCTCCGGATATTGATCACCAGTGGAAACAAAAGGAGCACATACCATATGTCCCAGGAATGCAAACTTTGTCCCGACGCGTTTCTCTGAACCGTTCTCTGGGGTCAGTTCATCAGGGGACCACAGACAGTGCCTTGCGAAAGGCACTGCCATATTTCAGACTTCAAACAAAAAGATATAACATTTTACTTTTTTGGTGAAGAATCAACAACAAGTGGGTCACAATTGTGAAGTGGAACGAAATTTATTGGATCATTTAAACTTTTTTTGTAATAATAAAACTGAAAAGTTGAGCGTGCAAAATCATTCAGCCCATTTACTTTCAGTTCAGAAAACTCACTCCAGAAGTTCATTGAGGATCTCTGAATGATCCAATGTTGTTCTAAATGACTGATGAAGATAAATAGAATCCACCTGTGTGTAATCAAGTCTCCATATAAATGCACCTGCTCTGTGATAGTCTCAGGGTTCTGTTTAAAGCACAGAGAGCATCATGAAGACCAAGGAACACACCAGGCAGGTCCGTGATACTGTTGTGGAGAAGTTTAAAGCCGGATTTGGATACCAAAAGATTTCCCAAGCTTTAAACATCCCAAGGAGCACTGTGCAAGCGATCATATTGAAATGGAAGGAGTATCAGACCACTGCAAATCTACCAAGACCCAGCCATCTCTCTAAACTTTCGTCTCAAACAAGGAGAAGACTGATCAGAGATGCAGCCAAGAGGCCCATGATCACTCTAGATGAGCTGCAGAGATCTACAGCTGAGGTGGGAGAGTCTGTCCATAGGACAACAAACAGTCGAACACTTCACAAATCTGGTCTTTATGGAAGAGTGGCAAGAAGAAAGCCATTCTCAAAGATATCCATAAAAAGTCTAGTTTACAGTTTGCCACAAGCCACCTGGGAGACACACCAAACATGTGGAGGAAGGTGCTCTGGTCAGATGAAACCAAAATTGAACTTTTTGGAAACAATGCACAACGATATTTTTGGCATAAAAGCAACACAGGTCATCACCCTGAACACACCATCCCCACTGTCAAACATGGTGGTGGCAGCATCATGGTTTGGGCCTGCTTTTCATCAGCAGGGACAGGGAAGATGGTTAAAATTGATGGGAAGATGGATGGAGCCAAATACAGGACCATTCTGGATGAAAACCTGTTGGAGTCTGCAAAAGACCTGAGACTAGGATGGAGATTTATCTTCCAACAAGACAATGATCCCAAACATAAAGCAAAATCTACAATGGAATGGTTCAAAAATAAGTGCATCCAGGTCTTAGAATGGCCAAGTCAAAGTCCAGACCTGAATCCAATTGAGAATATGTGGAAAGAGCTGAAAACTGCTGTTCACAAATGCTCTCCATCCAACCTCAAAGAGCTCGAGCTGTTTTGCAAGGAAGAATGGGCAAGAATTTCAGTCTCTAGATGTGCAAAACTGATAGAGACATACCCTAAGCGACTTGCAGCTGTAATCGCAGCAAAAGGTGGCGCAACAAAGTATTAATGCAAGGGGGCGGAATAATTTTGCACGCCCCACTTTTCAGTTTTATTATTACAATAAAAGTTTAAATGATCCAATAAATTTCGTTCCACTTCACAATTGTGACCCACTTGTTGTTGATTCTTCACCAAAAATGTAAAATGTTATATCTTTTTGTTTAAAGCATGAAATGTGGCAAAAGGTTGAAAAGTTCCAGGGGGCCGAATACTTTCGCAAGGCACTGTATAACAAACCCCCCCAAAAAACAACATCAATATGTAACAAGGAGGCAATGCTGTCTGTGCAAATGAGATTATATTCCTATAGTAAAACCCAGATAATGAAGATAAAGCATGGCCAGATTGATATATAGTTTTGTAGGTAAAGATTTTGTAAACTTTGCATTGTATTCATTGAAACCTCTGCTCTTTCTATGCTAAGGAGTCATGTGGGCGGTCCTATCAGTAACTGACAGTAAACTCTGCATGTTTAAGCATATGAGGAAGGATGACAATAACTGAGTAGCACTTTTTAAGCATAGAAAGAACACAGATTTAAATGAATAAATTACTGGAAAAAAATATATATACAGTACAGACCAAAAGTTTGTACACACCTTCTTATTCAAAGAGTTTTCTGTATTTTCATGACTATGAAAATTGTAGATTCACACTGAAGGCATCAAAACTATGAATTAACACGTGTGGAATTTTATATACTTAACAAAAAAGTGTGAAACAACTGAAAATATGCCTTATATTCTAGGTCCTTCAAAGTAGCCACCTTTTGCTTTGATTACTGCTTTGCGCACTCTTGGCATTCTCTTTATGAACTTCAAGAGGTAGTCACCTGAAATGGTTTTCACTTCACAGGTGTGCCCTGTCAGGTTTAATAAGTGGGATTTCCTGCCTTATAAATGGGGTTGGGACCATGAGTTGTGTTGGGCAGAAGTCAGGTGGATACACAGCTGATAGTCCTACTGAATAGACTGTTAGAATTTGTATTATGGCAAGAAAAAAGCAGCTAAGTAAAAAAAAACGAGTGGCCATCATTACTTTAAGAAATGAAGGTCAGTCAGTACGAAAAATTGGGAAAACTTTGAAAGTGTTCCCAAGTGCAGCCGCAAAAACCATCAAGTGCTACAAAGAAACTGGCTAACATGAGGACCGCCCCAGGAAAGGAAGACCAAGAGTCACCTCTGCTGCGGAAGATAAGTTTATCCGAGTCACCAGCCTCAGAAATCGCAGGTTAACAGCAGGTCAGATTAGAGACCAGGTCAATGCCACACAGAGTTCTAGCAGCAGACACATCTCTACAACAACTGTTAAGAGGAGACTGTGTGCAGCAGGCCTTCATGGTAAAATAGCTGCTAGGAAACCACTGCTAAGGACAGGCAACAAGCAGAAGAGACTTGTTTGGGCTAAAGAACACAAGGAATGGACATTAGACCAGTGGAAATCTGTGCTTTGGTCTGATGAGTTCAAATTTGAGATCTTTGGTTCCAACCACCGTGTCTTTGTGCGACGCAGAAAAGGTGAACGGATGGACTCTACATGCCTGGTTCCCACCGTGAAGCATGGAGGAAGAGGTGTGATGGTGTGGGGGTGCTTTGCTAGTGACACTGTTGGGGATTTATTCAAAATTGAAGGTATACTGAACCAGCATGGCTACCACAGCATCTTGCAGCGGCATGCTATTCCATCCGGTTTGCGTTTAGTTGGACCATCATTTATTTATCAACAGGACAATGACCCCAAACACACCTCCAGGCTGTGTAAGGCTGTGTAAGGGCTATTTGACCAAGAAGGAGAGTGATGGGGTGCTAAGCCAGACGACCTGGCCTCCACAGTCACCAGACCTGAACCCAATCGAGATGGTTTGGGGTGAGCTGGACCGCAGAGTGAAGGCAAAAGGGCCAACAAGTGCTAAGCATCTCTGGGAACTCCTTCAAGACTGTTGGAATACCATTTCAGTTGACTACCTCTTGAAGCTCATCAAGAGAATGCCAAGAGTGTGCAAAGCAGTAATCAAACAAGAGGTGGCTACTTTGAAGAACCTAGAATATAAGACATATTTTCAGTTGTTTCACACTTTTTTGTTAAGTATATAATTCCAATGTGTTAATTCATAGTTTGGATGCCTCCAGTGTGAATGTACAATTTTCATAGTCATGAAAATACAGAAAACTCTTTGAATGAGAAGTTGTGTCCAAACTTTTGGTCTGTACTATATATATATATATATATATATATATATATATATATATATATACTACCGTTCAAAAGTTTAGAGTCACTTCTTCCTTATTTTTGAAGGAAAAGCACAGTTTTTTTTTCAATGAAGATAACATTAAATAAATCAGAAATACACTCTATACATTATTAATGTGGTAAATTCTAGCTGCAAACGTCTGTTTTTAAAGCAATATTTTCCAGCAACCATCACTCCAGTCTTCTAATGGTACATTGTGTTTATCAATGTCTTGACTATATTTACTATTCATTTTGCAACTCATTTTGCAACTCATGGAAAACACAAAATTGTCTGGGTGACTCCAAACTTTTGAATGGTAGTGTGTATATATATATATATATATATATATATATATATATATATATACTCAGCTCCTCATGATCAAAAAAGAGCACCTGCAGACAGGTTCACAGGTTGCCTTTAAGCCAAAAGTTAAATGCCAGTCTCTAGGAGAAAATTTTAGGTCAGATCAATATTCCAAAAATACTCCAGAATGCTATTTCCTGTTTCACACTGCCAGCAGAGAACAGCCTACCAAAGCTCTCTGGATCCAGCATTGCTACACGTTACTGGCCCCACTGTACGCGTTTTTTTGTCCAGCCATATCCTGACATATTTGCCGGGTACCAGCAGATAAATACGGTTGTGTGCATTGATGGCATTCCGGTAATATCCAGCAACGCCAGATCTAGAGAGCTCCTTTCACTGCCGGAAAAGCCTGCCGGACTACTAACCATCAGTGTGAAACAGGCCTAACCCAATAGGGAGAGACAATATGACTGTACTTCATAATGTATAATTAGTAGAGATGAGCGAGCACTAAAATGCTCGGGTGCTCGTTACTCGAGTCGAACTTTTCCCGATGCTCGGGTGCTCGTTTCGAGTAACGAACCCCATTGAAGTCAATGGGAGACTCGAGCATTTTTTGCAGGGGACCAAGGCTCTGCCTAGGGAAGGCTGGGTGAAAACCTGGAAACCTCAGAAAATGATGGAAACACCACGGAAATGGACAGGAAACAGCAGGGGCAGCATGCATGGATGCCTCTGAGGCTGCCTAATCCCACCATTACCCCAAATTCTCAGGCAACAGCCTGGTGGTTACCCTCATGGCAATTGTGCTCACCCAGACCAAGAAAGGCGAGGCAAATACCCATCACATGTTAGGGAAGCACCCAACTAGGTGCAACGAAGGTCCATCACCGCCTGCAGGTGACACCACTGCTCATGCTGGCACTGCAGCTGAAATCAAGTATAGTATCTGTTCTTATCAGTTGCTGTGGCTACCCGGGTAAATTTTTTTGAGAGAGGGCCTGTAGGTGGGGGGGAAGGAGGTTTCGCTAAAAGAGCCCGAGGAGTGCCCCCTGGGCTAGTGTGTGTGGTGGTGACAACAGCCGGAATGGATTTAGAAAAACTGTTGCATCAACCGGTGCGGTATCGATTCTTCTCAGTTTAATACCGTATACGTCCCCTATCTTGGGACCTTATATTTTATGGATTTTTCGACCACGGAAAACGGAAAAAGAGCTTGCTCTGGCCAGGGGAGTGTCTTTCCCACTGCAGCTAAGGGGACGTGTCCATGCTCTGCCTATCACAGGTCAGGAGGGAAATAAAAGAACCAAACAAAAATCTGTACAATATCTAAGACGTCCCCTATCCGGGTAAATTGTTTGTAGAGAGGGCCTGTAGGTGTGGGGCAGGCTGGGGGGAAGGAGGTTTCGCTGGAAGAGCCAGAGGAGTGCCCCCTGGGCTAGCGTGTGTGGTGGTGACAACAGCCGGGTGTAGTTAGAATGACGACGCAGGACCCCAACTTAAAAATTTAGCATCAACCGGTACAGTCGTAAATTATGAGATTGATCAAGTGTGGTATGTCTTCTATGTATACTACTCAGTTTAATACCGTATATGGCAGCTATCCGGAAAAATAGTTTGGAGAGAGAGAGAGAAAGATAGGACAAAGAAGTAAATTGTTTGGAGAGAGGGCCTGTAGGTGTGGGGCAGGCTGGGG